>JANAVB010027399.1:862024-887024 GCA_029216955.1 Iris pallida
GACGACCTTCTCCTCTGACGAGAAGGCAATTGCTCAATATGATGATGTGTCGGTCGGATCGACAAAGAAGACTCTGGTTGTGTACTTCGACCAGACTGCCTACGAAGAAATGCTCCGAACTGGGGGTAGTACTCGCTGCTCCAATGTTCAAAAATTGCGAAAGGTGCAAAAAGTTTGGATTCCTAAGTCCAAACCATCCTCGGATCTCCTTGTTGTCTCTGAAGGCAAAGGAATCCTTCCTACTCCTGTTGTGCAGGCTCCCGTCTGTGACGAGGTGGTCTCTACTTCAGTGATACGCCCTGGGCGTAAAAATCAGTCTTCCGTCTGTGACGTGGCAGACATTCAAGTTTTACGCTCTGCACGTAAAAATCAAGTTTTACACCCAGGGCGTAAAAATCAGTCTCCCGTCTGTGACGTGGCAGATTCCCAAGTTTTACGCCCAGCGCGTAAAAATCAAACTTTACGCTCTGTGCGTAAGAATATGTCTCCCGTCTGTGACGTGGTAGACTCAAAAGCTTTACGCTCTGTAGGTAAAAATAAGTCTTCCGTCTGTGACGTGGTAGACACACAAGTTTTACTCTCTACGCGTAAAGGAAAATCTCCCGTCTGTGACGTGGCAGATACTCATGCTTTGCGCTCTACGCGTAAAGGTAAATCTCCTATCTGTGACAGTGTAGATAAAGTTTACAATGATGCCTTTGCATCTAAAGTGAATTTACCTACACGCATGCAGCGTAAAAACATAGTTGGCAAAACTTCTGTTTTCAACCAACAGCCTTCTTATACTGCTTTACACAAGATACCAAACCTTCAAATTATGCGTAATGCTGATGGAGTACTTTATGCACAAAAATCTCAAGATTTACGTACACAACTCCAAGCGCGTAAAAATGTACAGTTTGGTTCTGCTAATGCAGCCAGTAATCTTCTTTATACACAAGGGACTAAACATTTCTCTACCCCAAATATAATAAAGAAGACTACTCCTTCTTCTGATTTACGCGAGTTCCTAGTACAAAAGCGTAAAAATAGACAATCTCTTGTGACACTCCCCCAAGAAAATCATCATTGTGAGTGTCACCAGATTGTAATCAAATGTTGCTGTTCGGCTTCGAAATGGTCAGTTTTTGATCGATTAAGCTATAATGAGCTTCAGCAACAAGTTGATGATCAAGAGCATGAGTTGTCATATACGTCTGTGAATATGGCATCTCATACCAACAAAGGACGACGTCCAAGACGCAACTCGTCTCTAACTCTTGGTCAACAGTAGTTCAACAGACTTCTTGATTCCTTTGAAGGGGTATATCAGCATACCCGGTCAAGAAGTCAAAGACAGTTGCAGCCATCAGATTCAGAAGCTGGGGGTACCTAGTCTTTTGAGTCAGATACTGATAGTATCGATTCATACCTCTATACCAATCCCTCTGTATGTTCAAGGGAGGTTGAATCCTATGCTATTGGAGATGAACCGGAGACATCATTTGCTAATACAGAACAACGTCTCTCTGCCGTTGAGCAATCACTAAAGGACTTGCTTACCATGATGCAAAGCATGCACCAAATAATAATGACTCAGCAAACTGCTCAGCCCGCAGTAGTAACACCGGTGCAGGTAGCAGCACAAACTCAAGATAGTCAAGGGGTTGATATACCTTTGAATAATCAAGAGCCTGCTGTCAATCAAAATTCTGCATCTCCAGATCCTATCATTCCAAAAGATGTACCACCTCCAGTGGGGGTCACGGTACATCCAACAACTATTCAATCGAATGTGCTTTCTCAAAGTAGTGAAGCTATTCAAGCAGTGCGTGAACTAAAAGCACAGTTTGAAGTTCTGAAGCACAAGGATCAGCTCTAGAGGTTGGGGATTAAGCAACCTTATCCTCCTCATTGGAATGACGTACCCTTTCCTCCGAAATTCAAGCCACAATCGATGGTATTATTTGATAGAAAGGCTTCTCCTAGTCAGTATATCAATTACTTTGATATTATGACTGTGCATCTATAGAAGAATGATTCTCTTCTCACTCGTGTTTTCATCGGGTGTCTAACGGGTTCAGCCTACGACTGGTATCGCAGTCTACCCGACAATTGCATTTCGTCTTTTGACGAATTTAAAGCAATGTTTCTTTTCCGTTTCTACGAGGAAGGCATGGATATGAACATGTCCTCCTTAATAGAGATCAAACAAAAGGAGAAGGAAGATACTCGGACGTTTATCGAACGTTTCTGACAGACAACTTTGAAGATGCCTCCTGGTATGCCAGATTCAGCATTGATTAATACGTGTAAAATGAATCTGCGACCATCTATTGCTGTCTTTACGGGCTTCCAATTCACAGATTGGACCTCGTTCATTATAGCAGCAGTTTCAGTCGAGACCAATGGTAGGTTAGCTCGTGAACATAGGATGATTTTTGCTTCACAGGACAAAGGAAAGAAAGGCTCTTCTAGTAATAATTCTGGCAATCATAATGGGAAAGGGAAGGAAACCCTAGTGGTTAATCTTTCAAAACCTAGAATGACACCGAATAATCAGGAGTCTTCTAAGCCAAAAGAAGAATACTCTTTCGATGACAGTGATATTCCAGGGATATTCCAATGTCTGGTAAAGAGTGGCAAACTCCAGATTCCAAAGCCAAAAAGACCTAATGAGGTGAATCTGACCGACAATCCCAAGTATTGTATCTATCATAGATACATAAATCATCCTACCAAGGCTTGCTATGTCTTGAAGAAGAAAATCCAGGAGCTGATAAGTGCCAATGCCATCGCTTTAACCAACGATGAGCATACGGTTACAACCAACATGATTTATCTTCAATTTGGAGGTTTTCCTCCACAGCATGTTCCAGATGGAATTGTCCCAATTCTAAAGGCGACGATGAAGATTGTGAATATCCCGCCTGCCAGAGAGCAAAATAAAGGACTTTTGCCTCTTGTACTAAAAAATGGTGAAATTATGTGGGTACATCCTCATTTAGTACCTGAAATGGAGAATGAAGGTAAAACTCGAAAATCCAAGAAAGGTAAAAAAGTCAAAACCTGCAACATGATTTCTCATGTTTTAACGCCAGACCATGAAGATTTGGATTATTTATGGGATGTCATTCCTTTGGAGGATAGATTGAGGGGTTTGAATATATGCCCTCCAAGTTTGGCTCCTCCTACCAAACTTAAGCTTACTTATTGACAATGGTTAGCAATGAATAGTATCCCCTTATACAGGGCACAACAGGTCTTTGCTGCTTATGAGAAAGCTCCTACCGGGATTTTTTTCTTCTATCCCGAGTGTTCCTCCTTCTCCTGTGGCTATAGAGGTTTCTATTCCTCCTTTTACAGAAGTCTCTATGCCTCCTTTTCCTATGGTTACAGAGGTTTTTGTCTTTTCTTCCTCTGTTAAACCATCTGAAAAATAGATGGCAACTCTAGAGGGGGGTGAATAGAGTTTATAGAGATAATAACCAATTAAAAATTTAACTCTATCACAAACAAAACTAATCAGAGTAAATGCGAAATTTAAAGTGAGAAGAAAGAGAGCATACGCAAACACAGCCGATTTTAACCTGGTTTTCCTCGTGGAGGACTAGTCCAGGCCTGAGAACTCTAGCTCAGGATTAAATCCACTATTTGTGAAATAGTAGTTTACAACCCGTGCCTTTTCTTCAGAAGAGCACGTCAACTTCTTACAAAGTATCGCAGTGGCGATTGCTTAGAATTTTCCAAGCGACTCCTTCAACTCTTGCACAAGACTCCTAACTGAGAGATGCTGAGCACTCGAGACTTAGGATGCTTGTGGCTAGTAGATGGGAAGGGTATGGCTTAGTTGAGCTTCAAGAGAGAAGAGAAGAGAAGATTGGATGATTTGAAATGAGAGAATTCTTGGCCTTTTTATAGGGTTTTTGTAGGCAGAATTCGGCCAGAATTCGGGTAGAAATTTCAAATATTTGGCCGTTGGACAACTTACAACCAGCTAACCCTAAAATTTAGGTTGCTGATTTTAAGGGGACAGAATTTGGCCCAAACTCTGTGTGGAGGCAGAGTTCGGCCCGAACTCTGTCTCCAGAGCACAGAATGGTTCTAAAGGACCTGTGGGCTTATTTCTGGATGGTGGAGTTTATGGATTTGGGTAGGCTTTTGGTCAAGTCTCAAGAGCTCAGCATGACACAGTTTACAACAGTCTAGACTCAATAAAAGTAAAACATACAGACTCATATATAACTGAATTGCAGAGACTGGACTGTCGTCTGACTTGAGATTGATATGGACGTCGTGTGTCGTATTGAATTATTACAAGTATTATTTAGTCAATGTTATCGATATTTGGTTGACTGTGACTTTGTGTCAACAATCTCCCCCATATTGATAATTGACAAAATAATAATTGTATATTCAATATTCATACCTGGACACAGTCAATAACAAAAGCATAGCTCCCCCATAATCGGTGCCGAGCTAAATAAGATAGCTCCCCCGTAAATGATGCGTTGAACCAGTTGGTCTGATAAGGAATATCTCCCAAAAAGCCCAAAAGCACATATATACAAAAACGAAATTGTGTACAATATACAAATCTCTCCCCCTTTTGGCATTTAGCAATATACGCAAGTAATAATGGGCAAACACACCAAAAGAGAAGAAACTGCATATTAACGAATATAACGAGCAGAGAGTAAGAGAGCTATGATAATCAAAAGAGTCATCACAACTAAAACATAAAGAGTAATCATAAGAGTCATCACAACTAAAACATAAAGAGTTCATGATAAACCAAGTACATAAATCCAACTAAACAACTGAAAAACTGGAAAGCATAAAACATAAACTATGATCAGTAGCAGCATCATCTGGTGGAAGCCATCTCCATCATGGAGCACGAGAAGGCCCAGCGGAGTCGGAAGGATCAGTGAAGGAACGGCTGGGGTCCACAATAGCAGCATCTGGATCCAGGTAGCGCATGACCCAGGGATCGTCAATGCGTTATCCCTCGCGACCGGGATCCCGCTCCATAGAAATGGGCATAGAAGGATGACGGGACATGGAATACCGAATATCGTGCAGCGAGTTGCTGAGGGCACTCATCTGCAGGATAGTACGGTAGTCCATCTGAGTCCAGCGATCGTCCTCTAAGGTAAAGCGATCTCGGAGCATGGTCTGGATGGAGTCAAGAGTAGCAGGAGGAGGTGGCGCATCCTGTCCAAGTGGAGGGGCGTCGGGCTCCTCATCATCGAAATGCTCAGAAGTGGCAGGAGAGGCTACGACTGCCTGAAGTCGTCGTGCCTTAGATAAGAAGGCAGGAGCAGACAAGAAAGGACAATCATGAAGTGGTACAATAAATGCACGAAAGACTATAGGAAGATATAAGGGATAAACCAAGGCTCGTGGTTTCTTCCTACAGTTAATCATCCAGTCCATCATGGTACGTGAAAGATTAAAAGGAATACGATAGTGGAGATGATATAAAGCTGATATCTCAAAATAGGTGACTTCTTCGGTAGAGCCAGCTTTGGGTAGAAGGGTAATGAAAACAATCCGATGAAGTTCATAGTAGTAAGGGTTGAGATGTTTGGCCATAAGCTTACGAGAACAAATGTTTGGGGCACATAAGTCTTACTTGAAGCTCTCAAGGGAAGTTCCATCTAGAAAGTGGAACGATCGAGCTTCAACAAGCTTGTCCCAAGTATCGAGTTCTTGAAGTTCAAGATACTCGGCCAAATCAGAATCAGCAAAGGCGATATCAATACCCGCAACTCGGGAGTAGATGTGAGTATCATCATGAGTCAAGTTACAGTAAAACATTTGATAGCGCCACGATAGATGACGAAATTTGCAGCAACTAGCTCATCAAGGCAAAGATCTTGAAACATAGATTCATATTGAGAGAAAAGTGTGAAGTTTATGGGGTGTCCCGCAAACACCGGACGTGTCCAAAAATTACTAAACCATTCATTAGATGCATCTAGTGATATAAAAAGTCGGTCGTCGTAGGTGTTTGGATCACGTGGACGTGAAGGGTTGAACAATGGATGAGGTGGTTGTTGTTGTTCAACGGGTTGCTCAACGGGAGGAGGAGGATTCGACGAGGACGCTCCCTCGGTCCGAATTCTCTTCCCATGGTTGAACAAGCGAGGAGCCATAGCACAAAGTAGAGAAAATTAAAATAGAGAAGAAGAGTAAGTTATACCTCAAATAAATGATGAACAGTGAAAGAGAATTGGAAAATAGCCCTTCTCCTTGAATTTGGAAAAGAATGGAGCACTATAGAGAAGAAATTAAGGTTAGGGTTTTGAGAAAATAGTGGAGGAGAAGAAGAAAAGGTGGTAAGAAAGAGGGAGGAGGAAGAGAAACCGAATATAAGGGAAGGGTTTCTCTTGGTCGGAGAGAATCAGGACCATTGGATCAAGTTTTGATCAACGGCCGGAACCTGTCCCCGATTCTGGAACAGGGAGGCCGAACTCGGCCCGAACTCTGGTAAGGGCAGAGTTCGGCCCGAATTCTGGGTCCTTGTCCCAGAACTGAAATCAGGCTGAAAGGATGAAAAATTGGTTAAGTATGGGAAATCAAGATAAGTTATATAGATAAATGATTAAGAATTTCAATAAACCAGATAGTAGAAGTAGAAAGATAGCAATATGAAATTGAAAAATAGCATATCAGCAAGTGATAAATCAAAATATACCGTATAATAAACAAGGAGTTATATTATAATTCAGTATTTTGAATTTGCCATGAGTTAGCTGCAGGGGCCAGATTCCAGCTAGCGGTAGTCCTGAGGACTAGTGCACCGTGTCGCTTAGGCTTTTACGCCTTGTTGTCAGAAGGGCCCTTTCGGCTTGTACTCATAGCAAGTTCATCATAAGAGAATCATAATATAATCGATATTTATGCAGGTGTATTTTAATTTATGACGGCTTCATCTAAAATTCCAAGTTCACGACAAAGGAAATTGAAGTGCTCTTCGGATAATGGCTTTGTGAAGAAATCAGCTAACTGATGATCAGTGTCAATAAATTCTAAGTTAATTGTGCCATTTTGCTGATGATCACGTAAAAAGTGGTGTCGAATTTCAATGTGCTTTGTGCGTGAGTGATAAATAGGGTTCTTAGTCAAGTTTATAGCACTGGTATTGTCACAAAAGATAGGAATATACATGAAAGATAAATTATAGTCTTCAAGGGTTTTCTTTATCCACAGAATTTGTGTACAACAACGCCCAGCTGCTATGTATTCAGCTTCTGTTGTGGATAGTGCGACAGAATTCTGCTTTTTGCTAAACCAAGAGACTAAAGCCTTTTCTAATAAATGACACGTACCGCTCGTACTTTTACGGTCGACCTTGCATCTAGCAAAATCAGCATCAGAGTAACCAATAAGGTCAAATGATGTTGACTTGGGATACCATAGGCCCATTATAATCGTACCTTTAAGGTATCTAAAGATACGCTTAACTGCGGTCATGTGTGATTCCTTAGGATTTGCTCGATATCTAGCACACAGGCAAACGCTAAACATTATATCAGGGCGACTAGCAGTAAGATAGAGTAGACTGCCTATCATACCTCGATACTTACGTTGATCTACGGGTTTGCCGCTGTCATCTGGTTCAAGCTTGGTTGAAGTAGCCATAGGAGTGCTGATTGGTTAGACGTTATCAAGGTCGAATTTCTTCAGCATGTCCTTTGTATACTTCGACTGACAGATGAAGGTTCCATTTGACATTTGTTTGACTTGCAGCCCAAGAAAGTAGTTGAGCTCTCCCATCATGCTCATCTCAAACTCGGTCTGCATACACTTGGCAAAATCTTGATAAAGGGTTTCATCAGTAGAACCAAAAATAATATCGTCTACATATATTTGAACTAAAAGAATAGTGTCCTTCAAAGACTTTATGAAAAGTGTAGTGTCAATTTTCCCTTTTGAAAAACCTTTCTCAAGTAAGAAGTTGCTAAGCCGTTCATACCAAGCTCTGGAGGCTTGTTTGAGGCCGTATAGCGCTTTCTTTAACTTGAATACGTGGTCGGAAAATTTATGATTTTCAAAGCCAGGGGGTTGTTTTACAAAAACTTTCTCCTTAATAAAACCATTCAAGAAAGCACTTTTAACATCCATTTGAAATAATTTGAAATTTTGAAAATTTGTAAATGCACAAAGCATCCGAATGGATTCTAATCTAGCAACAGGAGCATATGTCTCATCGTAGTCGATACCTTCCTCTTGGTTGTATCCTTGGGCTACTAGACGAGCTTTGTTGCGTGTGACTGAACCATCTTCATTTACTTTGTTTCTAAAAAACCCATTTAGTACCAATAATTGAGTGATTAGCCGGTCTAGGAACGAGTTCCCATACTTGGCTCCTCTCGAATTGGTTGAGTTCTTCTTGCATAGCAGAAATCCAAAATTCATCATTGAAAGCTTCTGAAATGTTTTTTTTAGGCTCAATTTGTGAAATAAAGGCAGTGCTAGCAATAGAGTCTCTTAATGATGATCTAGTAGTTACTCCTCGTGAAACCTCACCGATTACCAAATTTTCTGGATGAGAAGGCTTGAAAGAGAATTTCTTAGGCAAGCTTTCCAGAGAATTTGTTTCGGTTGTGGTGTTCATTGGAGTAGACGTTGATGGTTCAACATCATCATCAAGAGTAGCTGCTGCACTGTTATCTTCATCAAAAGTCACATTTGTAGACTCTTCCACAATTAAAGAGCGTTTGTTAAAAACTCTATATCCCTTACTCTTGGCGGCATAGCCAAGGAAAATACCATCGTCAGCTTTGGCATCAAATTTGCCTAAGTTGTCTTTGGGGTTAAGGATAAAACATCTGCAGCCAAAAACTCTAAAATAAGAAACATTTGGGGTTCTCCTAAACCAAAGCTCATAGGGTGTCTTTTTCGTAATAGGACGAATAAGTACCCTATTTAAAATGAGGCATGCTGTACTGACAGCTTCAGCCCAAAAGTATTTCGGAAGTAAAAACTTGTTCAACATGACTCTAGCCATATCGCCAAGAGTCCTATTCTTCCGCTCCACAACACCATTTTGTTGGGGAGTTCTAGGACAAGAAAACTCATGATCAAAATCATTGGAATCACATAACTTTTCAAAGTCAGAATTTTCGAATTCGCCTCCATGATCACTTCGGATTCGAGTGATCATGTAGCCTTTTTCGTTTTGAACTTTCTTGACAAAAATCTTAAACACTGAAATAGCATCACTTTTATAAGTAAGAAAGAAAACCCAAGTAAATCTTGAAAAATCATCAACAATAACAAATGCATAGAGTTTTCCACCAAGACTGGCTACTCTACTAGGACCAAATAAATCCATATGAAGTAGTTGCAGGGGTCTAGTAGTGCTTACAGAGTTTATGGAATGGAAAGATGATTTGGTTGCCTTATTCAACTCACATTCGGCACATACGGTGTCCTTTTTGAATGTGATGTCGGGCAAGCCTCTAACTAGCTTCTTGGTTGATAGCCTGGATATAGTATCCATATTGGCATGACCAAGACGCTGGTGCCATAGTAACCGTTTATCTTTGTGAGCATATAGGCATCTACCTGTATGGTTAGTATCTAAAGACAAATAGAAAATATAAATATTGTCCTCTCTTACCCCTTCAAAAGCAATGTCTCCTGTTGACCTACCATATATAAGGCATTTGTTTTGTCCAAAGTTAATGTCATAACCATGGTCAGTAAGATGACTGATGCTGAGCAAGTTATGCTTTAACTCGGTCACTAGGCAGACATCCTTTATTAAGGGAGAGGAAGGATAGCCAATAACACCATTACCTATAATATACCCTTTTAGGTTATTTCTGAAGGATACATATCCTTCTCTCTTCATCGATAGTGATGCAAAAAGATGTGCGTCTCCCGTCATATGCCGCGAGCATCCACTATCGAGAATCCACTTACTCTTAGTTGAGGAGGGAAGGTCTACCTACATCAAGAGTAGATGTGACCTTTGGTACCCAAGTTCTTGAGGGTCCTGAAAAGTTAGCTTTTGGAAACCATACATATATCTTTTTATCAACTAATCTTCTGATTCTTCATTGTGGTGATATGTGTCCATGTAGACCACAATAAGTGCATGTAGCATTTCTATTCACATTAGGAGCATGCTGATGATGTCTATAAGAATATTAATGATATGTAGATTCAGCATGGTGATGATGTTGATATGGCATGACATGATAATGTTGTCTATATGGCATGGTATGATGAGATTGTCTATATGGTATGGCATGATAAGATTGTCTATATGGCATAGCATGATGAGATTGTCTATATGTGGAGTGATGTTGATTGTGTCTTTGTGCAACATGATGATGAATGATGTTTATGTGACATATGATAATTATTTCTACGTACATGAGGTTTATGAAACTGTGTGTATATGTAAGCATGATTGTGAGCAGCATGAGTATGACGTGGTTTACTAGTATGAGTAGTGTCATGCTTTGTGTGTGTCTCATGTGATTGGGTTTGAGGTTGAGCAACCTGTTTTCCCAATTTAGTCTCTAGTTTCTTAGAGACAGCTTGCAATTCAGTAATCTTAGCATTCAAACCATGCAACTTAGTAATAGTGATCTTGTGTCTATTCTTTTCTTCTGCAAGCTCCGTATTGAGCGTTGTGATTTCTTGTGTTTGTTGCTCAATACGTGCCTCGGCATCATGTAAGCTTATTTTAAGCTTAGATACCTCATCAGTGACATCAGTGGGTGCAGTGTCTCTAATATTATCAAGTAAAAGAGAAAGTCTTTGTATTTCAACTTCATGACTTTTGATTTTGTCCTTGGTTTGTTTGTATTTACCAATGACCTTTTTATGGTCACAAAGTAAATCAGTGAAAGCATCGCCAAGTTCATCAAAAGTGAAGTCGTCAAGAGTTTCGTTAGATACCTTGTCGGATGTTGCCATTAGGCAAACATTAGCCGTATCTTGAGGAGAGTTCTTTTCTTCCTCGGAGTCACTAGCATCGCTTTCATGCCAGATGCTTGTGTTGGCATATTTCTTTGAATAGGTCTTCTTGTATGGCTTCTCATAGCGGTTGTTTTTCTTTGAGAATGGACAGTCTTTTCGGACATGTCCCGTCTTCTTGCAACCGTAGCAAGTAGGCTCTTCTTCTTCATCTTCTTGTGGTTCCTTCTTTCTTCGGTTGAAGCGAAGGAATTTCTTGAAGTTGCGAACCATGAGGGCTTGATCATCATCTTCTGAGTTGTCGTCATCTGTCTCTTCGGGTTCAGCCCTCCGTCGGTGAGCTTTGAGTGCGATCTCTTTAGCCTTAGGAGCAGGCTCTTCGAAGTCCTTGAGGTCAAGCTCATGAGTCATTAGCTTTCCCATCAAGGTTTCTATGGACATGGTTGTGAGATCGTTTCCTTCTATGATGGCTGTCACCTTAGGGTTCCAAATTTTTGGTAACCCCCTAAGTAGCTTGCTAATCTTCTCATGATTTGAATATTGTTTTCCAAGCGAGGACAGGGGGTTGATGATGTCGAGGAATCTTGTGAATATTTGCGTGATCGTCTCGTTTGGCTTCATCTTGAAGGCCTCGTATTCTTGAGTGAGACGGCTTATTTTTGATTCCTTGACTTGGGTGGTTCCTTTATGCGTCACTTCTAGAAGCTTTCATACTTCGTGGGATGTGGTGCATGTGGATACCCTGTTGAACTCATTCCTGTCTATAGCACAGAATAAAGCATTAATAGCTCTCGCGTCTAGACTTGCCTGTTTCTTCTTCTCGTCAGAATATTTGTCATGTAATTTCTCAATGAGATCACCATTGACAACTATCCTGGCGGGCTTTTTGTAACCGTCAGTGACGATAGTCCACAGGTCAAAGTCTAGAGATTTGAGATAAAAACTCATCATTGTTTTCCAATACGTGTAGTTAGTTCCATCAAATAGGGAAGGCCTATGAGTGGACTGTCCTTCACCGTGATTGGAAATCAAGGATTGTGTGGTTGCCATGGATCAGCTCTAGGATGTAAATCCTTGTAAAGAGAACAGAGCTCTGATACCAATTGAAGAACAGATGGCAACTCTAGAGGAGGGTGAATAGAGTTTATAGAGATAATAACCAATTAAAAATTCAACTCTATCACAAACAAAACTAATCAGAGTAAATGCGAAATTTAAAGTGAGAAGAAAGAGAGCATACGCAAACACAGCCGATTTTAACCTGGTTTCTCTCGTGGAGGACTAGTCCAGGCCTGAGAACTCTAGCTCAGGATTAAATCCACTATTTGTGAAATAGTAGTTTACAACCCGTGTCTTTTCTTCAGAAGAGCACGTCAACTTCTTACAAATTATCGCAGTGGCGATTGCTTGGAATTTTCTAAGCGACTCCTTCAACTCTTGCACAAGACTCCTAACTGAGAGATGCTGAGCACTCGAGACTTAGGATGCTTGTGGCTAGTAGATGGGAAGGGTATGGCTTAGTTGAGCTTCAAGAGAGAAGAGAAGAGAAGATCGGATGATTTGAAATGAGAGAATTCTTGGCCTTTTTATAGGGTTTTTGTAGGCAGAATTCGGCCAGAATTCGGGTAGAAATTTTAAATATTTGGCCGTTGGACAACTTGCAACCAGCTAACCCTAAAATTTAGGTTGCTAATTTTAAGGGGACAGAGTTCGGCCCGAACTCTGTGTGGAGGCAGAGTTCGGCCCGAACTCTGTCTCCAGAGCACAGAATGGTTCTAAAGGACCTGTGGGCTTATTTCTGGATGGTGGAGTTTATGGATTTGGGTAGGCTTTTGGTCAAGTCTCAAGAGCTCAGCATGACACAGTTTACAACAGTCTAGACTCAATAAAAGTAAAACATACAGACTCATATATAACTGAATTGCAAAGACTGGACTGTCGTCTGACTTGAGCTTGATATGGACGTCGTGTGTCGTATTGAATTATTACAAGTATTATTTAGTCAATGTTATCGATATTTGGTTGACTGTGACTTTGTGTCAACACCATCTATTGAAAGTCCACTGCCCATTCACTTATACAGTCAATAATCAGTCCATTTCATGAAAGAGATGGGCTACGACTTTCAAAAGTCAGAAGGTTTGAACTATGATAAAGGAATGCGACTTCCTTTACAAATTCAAAGTCAAAAATCTACTGTTGGATTGGGTTCTGAGGTTCCTCATAAAAATTTTTGCAAAAGGAAGACTAAGGAAAAGAAGGCTAAATCCTGCAATATGGTACTTTATTCTCCTGAGTCCGAAGAAGAAACCTTTGCTGGTATGAGATCTGGGAAAGAGTACCACAAAGATTATGAGGGATCTTCCAAAAAAACATAAGACATAGTTCAAATACTACCAATTCAACCATCTTCTGTTCCTGCTAAACCATCTGTGGTTGAGAAAGGAAAACAAAAAGCAGTACGCTTTGACGTCCCATTGAAATCTGCTTCAAATCAAGGGGTGGTAATGAAACCCTACAAGTTTGATATTCTAGCCCAGTTAGCTAATACTCCGGCTAGACTTTCGATCTTTGAGCTGCTTCGCCTTTCGAAAGAAAGTCGTACAACTTTGAGTGAAGCTTTGCTACAAGCTGATTCATGCTTAGCCCAACTCAAGACTCCTGACAATATACCAGTGTCTTGCCCACAATGTCATAGTGTGATGGAAGTAATTCCTAATATCACCTTCATACAAGAAGATATGTTGTTGAAGCATAATAAGCACGATAGGCCTTTGTGCTACACTGGGTATATCGAATCCACTGAAATTGACAGGATTTACATTGATCCTGGGTCTTCTATTAGCATTATTTTTCAGAGTATGCTAAGACCTTTGAGGATTTCTACTAGTGATTTGACTTACACTAGTACCACAATAGTTGGTTTCAAATCTGGCAAGAGTAAACCACTGGGGAAAATTCGTTTGAAGATTCAAATTGGTGATCTTCGAACTATGGCAACATTTTATGTTATCAACTCAGATGTATCTTACAACATCCTTCTCGGAAGACCGTAGATATATGAGCATAAAATTGTGCCTTCAACTCTCCACCAATGCTTCAAGTACGTGGATCCCCAAGGGGTTGTGAAGACCGAGTTTGCTGATATCAATCCTTTCAAGGGTGTTGAAGCCTATTTTTCTGACTCAATACTCTACAAACAGGAGCATATGAAGGAGATATTAGATATGGCTAGCTGAAGATCGATCACCTGCTGAAGATCAGTCTGTCAATAAAGATCCTCCAAAAGAGCAACCTTTGAAGATTAAAGTCAAAGGTCGAATTCAACCCCAACCTGTCAACAACCAACCTCTGGTGACCAAAGTTAAAGGAAGAACTCGAGTTTTATCTGAGGAATCAGTGAGTATTCCTGCCAATAGCCAAGTTCAACCCCTTATGATCAAAGTCAAGGGACGTACTTCTCGTACAAATGATACAGAACCACCACTAATCATCAACCTTGGCAAGTCTACGCAGAAGACGGATGATGGTCTGTTAATGATCAATCCGAAGCGTTGCAGTCAAATTATAAATGATGTAAATATTGATCATTCTGTACTTTCTAATATCAATGAAGATTTCCTTTTAGAGTATATGGCTATCAAATTTATTGAAAGAATGACTTTATCTTCTGATGATCAAAGTCATCAATATAAAGATGACATAAATACAGAGGAAACCTTATATATTGATCATAAGGAAAATTCCTTTCCTCCTCATGTCGATGTTGGACCTTATGCTCAAAGGTTCCTAACATCTTCTCCCTATCTTATTCCTGTAGCTGCTTCATCACAAGCTTGTGTAACTTATAGACGTCACGAAGAATCTTGTTTCGTGATTTTGTCTCATAAGAAAAACAAGCGCCAAATTATGTTTGGTCTGGCTAGAAATATTTTTGTTATTCAAACAGATGATCTTAGAGATAAAGATAAAGGAAGAATCTGAATTGACAAATATAGTCAACAATCTCTCAAGATTATCCAGAATATGGGATATGATTTGAAGACTGTGCAAGGTCTCAATCAAGGAAAAGGTAGACGATTACCATTATGTGGTGATCTGTTTTACCAGAAAACTCGGCATGGGTTAGGATACGACCCGTCTCATATGTTTAATGAGGATATACAAGAAGAATTTTCTTCCAGTTCTTCATAATCCTCAAATTCGGAAGAAATATAATTCATCGAATCAGATACACCCCACATGTACAAAGAAAATATGGAAGAATGTTCTTCCAATTTTTTACAATCCTCATATTCTGGAGGAGACTATTATGATGAATCTGAGTGCGTATTCTCAGTCAACATGGTTCAAACTGATGGTGAATCTGAGCCATTTGAGAATGATCCTTGGGCACAGCAAATGGACCCTCAATGGGAGCTTTGTTTTGAACAGCGACAGCCACCTACTGAGGATAAGATTGTCCAGATTGATGTTGGAGACGGAACTACGTCCAAGCCAATATTCATCAGTAAAAATCTCTCCGAAGATGAAAAGGAAGAGTTGATACAACTGATTAAGGAATATATTGATATCTTTGCATGGAGTTATAAGGATATCCCAGGTTTAGATCCTAAAGTTGCTACTCATAAACTCAATATTCTTCCTAATGCCAAGCCTGTAAAACAACATCAGGGCATTTTCGACCAGACATGATGGATGCAATTGAAGCAGAAGTTCAAAAGCTGATTACATGTGGCTTTGTTCGTGAAGAACAACACCCAGACTGGGTTGCCAGCATTATTCCTGTTATAAAGAAGAACGGAAAAGTCCGAGTTTGCATAGATTTTTGAGATCTTAGTACAGCTTGTCCAAAGGACGAATTTCCACTTCCGATTACCGATGTCATGATTGACAATACATGTGGTTTTGAACGCATGTCTTTCATGGATGGATTCTCAGGATACAACCAGATTAAGATGCATCCAGGAGATAAAAAGTATACCGCTTTTCGTACACCCCTTGGAGTCTACTGCTATACGGTTACGCCGTTTGGTCTGAAAAATGTCGGTGCCACGTATCAACGGGCTATGAGCAACATCTTTCAAGAACATCTACAAAAAATAGTTGAATGTTATTTAGATGACATTGCTGTCAAAAGTCGATCAAAAGATGATCACATTCAAGACTTGAAGACAGTATTTGAGTTGATGCGTCAACATCAACTGAAGATGAACCCTACTAAGTCTTTCTTAGGGGTTTCCAGTAGCAAGTTTTTGGGATTTGTCATTACTTCACAGGGTATCCATGTTGATCCTGACAAAATTAAAGCAATTCTTAAAATGCGTCCTCCACACAATCTAAAAGAACTACGCGGCTTCCAAGGACGCATTGCTTATATCAGGAGATTTATATCCAATCTCTCTGGGAGATGTCAACCTTTCTCCCGTCTATTAAAGAAAGGTGTATCATTTGTTTGGGATGAAGCATGTCAGAACGCCTTCAATGACATCAAGCAATACCTTACAAATCCACCTATCCTGGTACCTCCAGTGGTAGGAAGACCATTTTTGCTATATGTTCGAGCCTTGGATCATTCACTTGGTGCTCTTCTTGCATAAAAAAGTGACAAAGGTCATGAACAGGCAATTTATTATCTTAGCCGAATGATGGTTGGAGCTGAACACAGGTATACTCCTATGGAAAAGGAATGTTTGACCTTGGTTTTTGCTGTTCAAAAGACACGACATTATATGTCAGGACAGACAATTCATGTCATCTCCAGAATAAATCTTATTCGAGTATTGATGAGAAAACCGAGCATTCTTAACTCCAGGTTAGCCACCTGGGCGATATTGCTCACTCCTTATGATATGGTCTATGTGCCTAAAAAATTAGTAAAAGGTCATGCATTAGCTGATTTCTTAGCAGCTCACCCTATACCTGAAACATCGATACTATATAAGGACATTCCAGATAAAGTCGTAGATTACAACATAACTTTAAAGGATGACATTTGGCAATTATACTTTGATGGAGCATCGCGGGTTGGACCTAAAGGTAATATCGTCTCCGGAGTAGGCATTGTCCTAGTCTCTCTTGACAAAATGGTCATGTACCGTGCTTATTCTCTTAATGATCCATGCTCCAACAATGTGGCCGAATACAATGCTCTGCTAATTGGTCTCCAAGTAGCAAAACAACTGGACATTGAGTTCCTAGAAGCTTATGGAGATCCTCAACTGATTGTTAATCAGGTTAGGGGGACATATAAAGTCAGAAATCCTGACCTCATCCCTTATCATCAAGTGGTAATCGAATTGGTCCTTTCATTCAAAGGATTCTTCATCGAATTTGTACCACGTTCTTAGAATTTGGAAGCTGATACTCTTGCTAGTTTAGCGGCAGATTTAGCTGTTCCAATTCGAAGATAAAATACCATTACTTTGTTGGATCGAGACTTATTCTGTGTCAAGAATAATCTGCATATTGAACAGAGTTATACTACAGAATCAAGTTCCCAACAAAGGGATTGGAGAAGTCCATTCATTGATTATGCGGTTCATGGGATTTTACCTGAAGATCCAAAAGAAGCTGTATCAATCAAGAGACGATCATTTCGATTCTATTATGATTCTTCTTTACATATGTTATATCGTCGTTTATATGACAAACTTTTGCTGCGCTGTCTCTCAGAGAATGAAGCTATGCAAATACTCCGTGAAGCTCATGATGGTCTCTGTGGTGCTCATCAACCAGGTCCAAAATTACAGGACCGTATTCGAAGAATAGGGTATTACTGGCCATCTATGATAGCAAATGCTGTGGATTATGCCAGACGGTGTAAAGTGTGTCAGATTTATGTTGATTTTATTCATCAACCATCTGAGTTCGTACATCCTACAACAGCTTCTTGGCCCTTCGAAGCTTGGGGCATGGATATTATTGGTCAGATTAACCCTCCTTCTGTCAAGGGACATCGATTTATACTGGCTATAACCGATTATTTTTCTAAATAGGCGGAAGCAGTTCCCCTTGTTAAAGTAAAAACATCCAATGTGGTTAGCTTCATTAAACATTATGTTATTTATCGTTTCGAGATTCTCCGACGAATAATTCATGACAATGGACCACAATTTGCTAGTCAGGCATTTTATCTGATCTGTGATAAGAATCAGATCCAAAATCTGGCTTCTACGGCTTATAATCCAGCTGCTAATGGTTTGGCTGAAGCTTTCAACAAGACAATCATTAAACTTCTCAAAAAGTTTGTCTCTTCTAATAAACGTGATTGGAATGAGAAACTTGGAGAATGTTTATGGGCTTACCGAACGACAATCCGAACTCCGACTGGTTTTACACCATTTTTACTGGTTTACGGATGTGAGGCTGTTCTTCCACTAGAAGTCCAGATTCCATCTCTTAGAATAGCCATTACTAATGAGCTAACAATAGAGAACAATGATCGCTTACGACTCCAAGAACTTGAAGGATTGGATGAAAAGCGTCTTCAAGCGCAACAACACATTGAGCTATATCAAGCCCGCATATCTCGAACTTTCAATCGTAAAGTTAAAGAGAGGGTATTTAAAGTCGGTGAGCTAGTTCTAGCTGTTCGAAGACCGATGGTGATGACTCATAAGAGCAAAGGGAAATTCCAAGCAAAATGGGAAGGTCCTTATGTAATTGAGTCGGTATTCTCCAATGGTGTTTATAGGTTATCTAAACCTAATAGAGATTTACTCATGATGTCGATCAATGGCAAATTCTTGAAGAAATATTATGTTTGAATTTCTTTTTTTCCCAGCTACCAATGTTTGGTTAAGCTGATTATTGTATTCCTGAAAGAGACTTTTGATCCTCTGTCTTACCAGATGATTAAAAAAAGAGAGATTTATTATTTATCATGTTCTCATGACCTCTGAATAGATATTAAGTCTACTTCTTTTCCTATCTATCATGTCCATTTGGCCTCTGAATAGATATTAATCTATTTTTCTTTGAGTTGTTATGATCTATCACGTTCATATTACCTCTGATAGTGTCGTATACTCTAAACAGAAAAAGAGATTCAATATCAATCATATCCATATTACCTCTGGATAGATATAATTTATTGAGTTTAGAAAACTTGTCATGTCTATATTACCTCTGATAAGTGTTTTCTATCTCATACCTATTATTTAATTTCAAAATAAATGATAGGATCACAAAACAAATATTTTATTCATTTTTTGTCAATATTACAGAATAAAAAAAAGATGGAAGATTACAAAAGCTCTTTATTTGCCTAAGGCAGGGCAGAGACATCTTGAAGTAATTTCTGTAGCTCTGCTAGACGCTTGTCACTAGAGCTCAATACAGTCTTGGTAGCTACGGCACGTCGAGCTTCAGGAGTACAGATATGAGAAAGTCCAGCAAAAGTGACTATCAGCTTATCCTTAGCTTCGTCAAGGGTTTTTATGGTAGTCTAAGCTCCAAAGACTTGTTCTTCCAAAATCGAGCTCTGTGTAAGCTGCTGGTCTCAAGCTAATATCAACTGCTCCTTCTCCGCCTTCAAGCGAGCCAGTTCAGCCTCGACTTCGCGAATTCTATCATTCTGTTGATGAATTCTTATATCCGAAGTTTCATAGGCTTTTCTCTGGATATCCAACTGGTGCTTCGCTCCAGTCAAAAAAGTCTTTTCTTTGGCCACCTTGAAGTTGTACTCGTGGAGGGCCTCATTAAAAGTCGTCTGCCGAGCAAGGTATTCAGCCGATAGAGCGTCATACTCCTCTTGGATGAGACTTTCAGTGGTTTCACTTGACAACTTTAGATATTCTTTGATGAGCTGTTCAAGTCCCTCCACGATTTTCTCCAATACCGTTGCTCTCGCCGCATCATTGAACATGGCGACATTTCTGATAGTAAGAGCAATCGCCGCCTTCAAGCTCTCATAATTGAGGCCCTTATTCAAGACCATTTTGATTAGAGCCGCCAGAGTCTTATAAAAAGTATCAGTATGAATCTCAACTAAGAGATTCATTTCTGTACTTGAACTCGGTGTGGCGGCGATGTCTACCAGATCTCTTCTCTGAAGACTAGGAGCAGATGTTGTTGTCTTGATAGCAGGCTGAGATGAAGCAATTGTTATCACTGCTACTATGGCCAACTGATTCCCAGGAGCTTCAGGAACAATATCTTCAGCATTTGTTACTCCAGCTGTTTCTGGAGCTGAAACTACTAGAGTGTCGGTGGCAGTGATTGGTACGGGTAGAATGATAGTTATGGCAGCTGACTCTGGTTCAGGCATTGTCTCTTCAGGAACTTGTACTAGATCGGTAGTAATAGCAGAGGATGCTATTGCAATGTCCCCAGCTTCAGTTGATGATTTGACTATGCCTTCATCACCTTCTTCGGCTAGCGGCTCTGCAGGCTCTTCAAGTAGTTCAGTTGTAGTAGGTCCTTCTACAAATGGTCCTTCATTGAAGTCTACTTCTTCTTCAGTAGCATCTTCATCATCTACAGTAGATTCTACTGCAGTTTGTTCTTTATCCTTGCCCTCAGCAAGAGGGGACAATTCAGGTTGAGCCGGCACTTCGGGCCCTTGTTGTATCTCCATAGATGGAGAACATTCTTCTGGAGCATCTTCTTCTTCTGAAGAGGAAGCCTCTTCCTCAGCCTCCGCGTTTTCCTCATAAATATCTTCTTGAGGAGGAGGAGGAGCCACGGGCTTTGATGCAATAATAATACCTACAAAAATTAAACAAAATAAGTTAATATACAAAAATCATAATTTTGTATAGATTTTGTATAAATTATATTTACCTGGAGTAGGTGTAGGATGTGCCAGGTACGCGTCATAATCCCCATCCCAGTCCTTATCATCAAAATTAATAGTTGGTTCATCTGATGGGATGGGCTCTTGATCAACAGTATGTACTGGAGCAACATCCTCAATAACTTGTGCCTTTTGTGGCAAAGTCAAATGAAGTGCTGAGCTGAGACATCCCAGAGATAGGATTACTGCAACTTCTGTTGGTACTGCTGGTTGAGATGCTGAAGATCCTTCTCCAGGGTGAAATGAAGAAGATGCAATATGTTGCGGCTCATCCACCTGAGTGTCACTCTCCGGGGTAGTGGCTCTTGATCTAGAAGGTCTTTTGGTGGTAGCCTTCTTCTTCTTTTCTGGGGTCTTCTCTGGAAGAGTAACAGCTGCATCTTGATTCCGTTTCTGGGACTTGCCAATAATGATAGGTTCTGCAGCTTTTTCCCCAACTCCCGTAGGGATAACTTCTAGATATTGATCTGGAACAGCTGTGTCATTAGGTATGTCTGATGGTACCCGGATTGGTTCTTCAACGTTTCCTTCCTTGGGCCATCTTAGACTACCTCTCAGGTTGTAGCCATGGACAAAGGAGCGGATGGAAGCATAAAAGTGAGCATACGTATGAAGTATATGTAGCTCGGTGGTGCTGGTAGCAGTTGATACTTTGAATTGGGCAACAGTACAGGCAGTGCTAAAATATCTCTAACCTCTTGCACCATCAATCAGTTTTCTATAATGACAAAATATGGTAGAGGGATTACCAACATGAAGTTGGTCATATCCAAATTGGCGAGCGAACCTACTTGGTAGATATGGTTCAAACGCACAGCTGTCTTCATTTCTGTACATCAGATGGGAGGGTCTAATGCACTGTAGCCATCTGAAAACTGGCGCAGACAGTAAATTTCTTCCTTCAACTTCATCTTTAAATTGAACGCCGAAGCAGTCGGCTGGAACTTATGGCCGGGTACAGAAAAAGTTCCAACCATAAGAATAATTCAATAATGCTCGGGTATCTGCCACTGTCGTGGCAGTCAATGTAGCTTTGTTGAACTTCTGGAGGAAGACCTCCGCATCATCTCTCGGGCCTGGTGGCAACAAATTACAGTTGTGGTGCAACAGCCAGCCCATCAGGTAAGTATAGGGCATTTCTACCCTAGGAAATATGTTCCGGTGAGGAGCATTGTTGATTAGCTCCTCACCAAAAGTCCTCAGACCTGCGTTTATTCGGCACACCATTGCCGATAGCAGGTTGATTCTTATTTTAAACACCAAACGTACTGCTGGCCATAGCACGTTTTGGTGGATTCTATCAACTGTACCGGTCCCCGGTACAATCCGTCTCCTCAACCACAATGAAAGAAAGCCTGCCAGCAAGGCTTTCTTGGAGATCTTCTGGCTGCCATATCTGAGGAAACTCAAGGCTTCGGTTCCTGCAGAGAATTCCCCAGTCTTGGTGGACAAATATTTGTTTGGAAATTTGTAGCCAATCATCATATCCTATATTTTATCAGCAGTGATTGTTGAACCAGTGTTGATGATTGGAGCCTTGTTCTCCTGAAATCTTTCTTTATCATCTTTGGATATCTTATCTTTGTGATAAAAGAGATATGTTGTCCATTTGTTGATGTATGCCAGATGAGATCCACTTTCATGCATGGTAGAACAAATCATGTAATGGCACATCAACTCTTCATATACCTCAACTAACTGAGGATTCTTCTTCCTAATTTCTGCTAGTTCCCGATTAGAGGGAATATATTCTTCATATGGGGCTTCCCCCATTGGCAGCTTTGAGATGAATTGCATCTCGTGAAGTGCGAGACCCATTTCACCTTTTGGGGTCGCAAAAGTTCCAGTTGAACTTATATATATCTCCATCAGAGCCATAAACAAATTACTGTTTGGTGGTATACCCTGACTAGTGGAGGCCACTGCTTCATACAGGCCAATGTTTTTCAGCTCCGTTTGGAAGTTATTCATGATTCAAACACTAATTTGAATATAGTTCTGGTTGAAAGGAGTTAGCCACCCTGGTAGCCTGGGGTTGGCCTGGGGATATAATACTGCAGCCCTTATGAACTTATTGATGAACATTTAGGTCTGTACTGGTTGGATTAAAGCCGAATCTTCACTCGGAGTGAATCCAGGCAGGAGACCGGAGAAGGGGACAACACTACCATTGGGAACACTGACATGATACCCCATATCGTAGGCTCCATCCCTCTTGAAAATGATTCTTCCTGGTCTTCCATGATTGCTGGAAGTCAGATTCCACAGCATCTGTCGAGGATGGGTGGCATTGATAAACGCAGACAGAGGATAATCTCTATCCATGTCGGGGAGATACATTGCTCTATCTCCAGACTTGAACACCCAAGCCTCCTTCTTGGGGTTTATTTGGGATTTGAAGTCTATCGCATCCCCGAATAAGAAAGATGGTTTTGCAAATTGTTGGCCATCCAGCGAGGTCAACAGTTCTCCATTTATCATGGACAGTATCATTCTGTCCCCTTGAGAAGATATCAGCTGTCCTCTCTCTACAGGGTATTCCGATTTGACTGGGGAAACTCCACATGTGACATGTTCTCCAAATAATTCGAGCCCACCATACCAGCTGATGAGCCAAATACTTCTGCAAGTGGGTGAATCTGCAAATCTACTACCAAAAGAAAAAAAATCAAGTTAGTGAAAATCTAATTTAAAATTTTTACGCAGATAATTTGGTCTGAGTTTTTACGCATATCGATTAAAGACTCTGACTATGCAAATTTTACGCTTATTTAAGTTCATAAAAAACTTTTTTAAGTGTAAAAATTCTTTGTTTTACACACAGTCTTTTTGTGAATTTTACGCTGGCACATATTGACATGAGCGTATTTGAGTTTTACGCTGGCATGTGTTAACATGAGCATATTTTAATTTTTACGCTGGCACGTATAAACGTGGGCGTATGTTCTTAACTTTACGCTGACATGTATAACGTGGGCGTATTTTGTTATTTCAGTTTCTACGCTGACACGTATGACGTGGACGTAAAATTTGAAGGTTCGAGTTTTCTTCTTCTTCTCCGGCGAACTTGTAGCCGAGGTTAATTAGAGCTTTGCCCTTCATTGCTGGAGCCACGACAGGGTTACTCTGTTGGGGCGTCGTTGATGATTGGACGGGGGTCTTCACACGATCGGCCGACGATGAATCGGCGATGGGCTTCTTGCCCTTGCTGCCGGCGGCGCACTTCTTGGGGGCCATCGGATCGAAGCGAAAGTATGAATAAGGAAGAAGAGTGAAGAGAGATTGGGATTACCAAAGACAAGTAAATTTTTATCTTTATTCGAAAGCTCTATTTATAAATAATTTTAAATCGGTTCAAATTCTCGGATTTTATGCTGACTGTTGGATATCCCAACTTTTATGAGGATGACCGTTGGACATCCCGAATTCTACGCTGACTGTTGGAATCCCAAAATTTTACGCTTCTGTTCAAAGTATTTCAAATTTTGAAAATAATTTGAAAACTTTGAAGGGGGTCTTGTAGGAGCGTAAAAAGTACTTCAAAGACCAAGTCAAAGAAGTTGAGAACTTTACGCAATTCAAACTGAGTCAAACTCAGACTCTACGCGAGCTACACTCTACGTATGCTATTCTCTACGCGAGAGTTATCCTCCACTTTTACGCGGAGACAGATTGTCAGGCCGCATTCAATGCAAGTGATTTGATCTGACACAATAATTTTCTGACAGCAGGATTACACAGAAGCCGAGGAAATATTTTCACCAAACCCAATACTCGTCGTATAGTGTGCAGATTGGGCGACTTTACGCTCAATAAAACTGCTTCTTTTACGCATGATAACTATTCGAGCTTTTACGCTCAAAGCTATTGTGGGCGTAAAGTTTATTTGGGCTACTTTTTACGCTCAAGGCTATTTTGTTAGCCACTTTACACGGGAAGTTTATTTTGGGCTATTTTATGCCAGTTTGCCACTTTACGCTGGGAATGTATTTTGGGTCATTTTTTACGCCCGATCTTTCCTGGCTACTTGAGAACGTGGTTTGTTTACGTGGCTTTCATGCCACACTTATCGAGGAATGTGTGTACGTGCTCTTCCTACTTTGTTGAAGTAGTGGGACACGTGACACCATGCGTAGAGATCAAAACTCTACATGGGATACGTGTCAACGTACGTAGAGGATGAGTTACATTGTGGGTGACGGTTACTAGCGTAGAGACCCGATTTTGTTGCTTTTTACGCACAAAGGGTCTAGTCTATAAATAGACTTATTTTCACAT
>JANAVB010027399.1:892024-959524 GCA_029216955.1 Iris pallida
GCCAATATGCTTTTCTCTCATGGCTTTCTTCGTTCATGGTTCGATATTCTGGTGTCCTAGGCGTAGAGGAACCACACTAATCCATCCCAAACTTGGTAGTTAAACTCTACTGCGGTGATGATATTATAGGGGAGGTCCTGCGAAAAAATAGCTCGAGCCAGAATGATAAAAAGCTTAACACCTCTTATTTGACTTTTTAAATATAAAAAGATCAAAATCAAAAATGCAAAGGTCATCTTATTTAAAACCCTAATTATGACATCTCTTCTCTCCCACTTCACATGTGGGAACGTACAGTTCTTACATAGAGAAATGCGCTTTCCCATCTTCCTTCTTAACCCAAAACGAAATGGCTGAGGAGAGGTTCCTCTTTGAGGGTACTCCTGGGAACAGATCCAGTGGGGACGGGGTGGGGCCTGTAGCTCAGAGGATTAGAGCACGTGGCTACGAACCACGGTGTCGGGGGTTCGAATCCCTCTTCGCTCACAACCGGCCCAAAAGGGAAGGACCTTTACCTTTGGGGTAAGAAAATCATAATCGGGATAGCAGACGCAAAGCTATTGAGCTTGGGTATGGTCTTTTGTCGAAATGGCCTTACTTTTTCTTTTTATTTATCGTGAAAATGTGGATCATTACATATAGTAATCAGGTTGGAATCAACATATTTGTGTTTTACTTCCCGTAACTCTTCCTCAGCCAGGCTTGGGCAGAATAGCAGAGCAAGTACAAGTATTAGTAGCATAGCAAAAATGTGTTCCTTGTCATTAATAAGAATCAATCAAATCTCCCCAAGTAGGATTCGAACCTACGACCAATCAGTTAACAGCCGACCGCTCTACCACTGAGCTACTGAGGAACAACGGGAGATTCGACCTCATAGAGTTCAACTCCCGTTCTCAACCCATGAACAATATGAGTCTGAAGCTTCCTTCGTAACTGCCGGAACTTCTTCGTAGTGGCCCCGTTCCATGCCTCATTTCATAGGGAACCTCAAAGTGGCTCTATTTCATTATATTCCATCTCTATCCCAATTCCATTCATTTCATATCCCTTTGGTGTCATTGACATAAGAGATGTCATTTATAGTCTATTTGTTTCTATCTTTCTATATATGGAAAGTTAAGAAATCATCATATAATAATCGAGAAATTGAAATAGAAAAGACAGGGGGCACATTTGTGATGATTTTGAAATCTTTTCTACTAAGTAATCTATTATCCTTATGCATGAAGATAATAAATTTGATCATTGTGGTCGGACTCTATTATGGATTTATGACCATATTCTCCATAGGGCCCTCTTATCTCTTCCTTCTCCGAGCTCGGGTTATGGAAGAAGGAACCGAGAAGGAGGCATCCGCAACAACTGGTTTTATTACGAGGCAGCTCATGATGTTCATAACGATCTATTATGCGCCTCTGCATCTAGCATTGGGTAGACCTTATACAATAACTGTTCTAGTTCTACTATATCTTTTATTTTATTTCTTCTGGAACAATCACAAAAACTTTTTTTATTATGGATCTACTACCAGAAATTCAATACGTAATCTCAGCATTCAATGTGTATTCCTGAATAATCTCATTTTTTAATTATTCAACCATTTCATTTTATCAAGGTCAACCTTAGCCAGATTAGTAAACATTTATATATTTCGATGCAACAACAAGATGTTATTTGTAACAAGTAGTTTTGTTGGTTGGTTAATTGGTCATATTTATTCATGAGATGGGTTGGATTGGTTTATTCTGGATACGGCAAAATCATTCTAATAAGTACCTTGTGCCAGAATTAAGAAATTCTATGGCTCGAATCTTTAGTATTCTCTTATTTATCACCTGTGTCTACTATTTAGGCAGAATGTCGTCGCCTATTTTTACTAAGAAACTGAAAGAAAAGGAAGAAGGGGGACAAAGAAAGGAATAAAGTGATGTAGATACAACTTACGAAACGAACAAGACTAAAAAAGATAGCCCAGTTTACGAAATTTTTATCTTGATGGGTATCAAGATAATTGGGAATTGGGAAAACTTAAAGAAGAAAAAAAGGGAAATTTCTTAAAAAAATGGAAAATTAATAAAATGATTGATACATAAGATAAATACAAGAATAAATAAGATGAGATTCGCCCACCTCCCATATATTTGATCCCTTCCCCTATAAAGAAACTTGAAAGGCCAACTCCATTTATAATTCCATCAATTATATGTCTATCAAAAAACTGACTTAGTTCGGCTAATCTTCTTATACCCACTGTGAAAATCTTCGTATAAAAAATATCTATGTAACCACGTTTATATGACCAATTATATATCCAATTTTAGATTCTGTCCAAGAAAATTCTCTTCGGACTCGCCTTTAAAAATGAATTGATTAAGTCCAAATTCTTGAAAGACGAATAAACGGATCCATATAAAATAGATGAAATGAATAGTCCCAAAATTGCTATACTTACCGAAAAAACTGCATTTGTCAAAAAAATCATACCAATCCGCAGAATCGTTTGAATTTGGGTGGAAAAATTTTGTGGATGGAGTTAACAATTTCGATAATATATCAAAATCTAGTTCTCCTTGATCAAAATGAATTCCTATTAATCCAATGAATAAAGTAAACAGTACCAATACAAGCAGAGGAAATAGCATAGTATTGTCTGATTCATAAGGGTAGGTATAAGTGTATTTATTTCAAAAGTAAGTACTAAAATCTTGTATATTATTTCTTACATTTTCATTAATTTGATATGTATCCTTTGAAAAAATAGAGACCCTATTATTCATTGTTGATAAAAGGAAATTTGTATTGACTACCATAGGTACTTCTTTTCCCCACGGGGATATTGAATAAAGGAAACTATTTTTAGTACTATTGTAATCTTGAAACTGAACGCACAAATATCCATCAAAGGTTAATAAATACAGTCAAAACATATAAAATACAGTTAATCCCACTGTGAAGGAAGCTATTAGTGCAAAAATTGGTGAATATAACAAGCAAGAGGTGGAATACCACAAAGAGAAAGTGTACCTAATAAAAAGAAAATTCTTGTAATTGGAACATATCTTGTTAAACCACCCATAAGAACCATATTCTGACTTTTCTCTGGTGAATATCCAACAGTAGGTTCCATTGAATGAATAATGGAACCAGATCCCAAAAATAATAAAGCTTTCGAATAGGCATGAGTAATCAAATGAAATAAAGCAGCTCTATAAGAACCTATACCTAGAGCTAACATAATATAACCCAATTGAGACATTGTAGAATAAGCTAAACTTCTTTTAATGTCTCGTTGAGCAAGAGCCAAAGTAGCTCCTAATAGTATTGTTATTATGCCAATTAAAGAAATGAAATTCATTATGTAAGGTATAACTATGAAAAGTGGAATAAGCTGAGCTACAAGAAAAATCCCAACTGCTACCATAGTAGCTGCATGTATAAGAGCCGAAATGGGTGTAGGTCCTTCCATAGCATTAGGTAACCATATGTCAAGGGGAAATTGTGCGAATTTCGCAACTACACCAAGGAATAAAAAAGAGGCACACAGAGTAACAAATAAAGAATTGACTCCATTATTATGAAGCAAATTATTAACTATTTCGAACAAATCTTGAAATTTGAAACTACCAGTTATACAATAAAAACCTAAAATTCCTAATAATAAACCAAAATCTCCTATACGGTTGGTTACAAAAGCTTTTTGACAAGCACTTGCTGCAATGCGCGTGAACCAAAAACCTATTAATAAATACGAACACATTCCCACAAGTTCCCAAAAAATAGAAATTTGTATTAAATTGGAACTAGTAAGTAATCCCAACATAGAAATATTAAAAAAAACTCATATAAGAAAAAAATCTCAAATATCCCTGATCATGAGACATATTGACATAATGGAAGTAAGTGAATCGATATTGACATAACAGAAGTAATCAATATTAACATAATAGAAGTAATCAATATCCCTGATCGCGTCACCATAAATAAAAACCACGATTCCAACCGTAGTAATCAATATTGACATAATAGAAGTAAGTGAATCGATCAAGTGTCCGAATTCTAAAGAAAAATCATTATTGATGGTCCAAGACCATAGATATTGATAGATAAAACTTCCATTTATTTGCTGAATAGCCAAATTAGCCAAGAACACCATATCTATACTTAACATCAAAACACACGGAAAAGCCCACATACGATGAATATATTTTTTTGCTATGGGAATAAGCAAAAGTCCAAATCCCATTGACATAGTAACTGGAAATAGAAGAAAGGGTATTATCTATGCATATTGATATATATGTTCCATAAAAAACAAATTTTCATTTTTTTCTTATAATTATTTCCGATTCACCAATTTTTATCTCTTTCGAAAAGAAAAATAATAAATCAACAACAAATATATATATGAAAACCTTTAAATATTTTTATTTTTTATTATTCTGAACAATCTTTTTATCAAATATGGGAAATATGAAAAAAGTGACAGTTAGTTAGTCAAAAGGAATGACTAGGTAAAATTAATTACTTAGTTATTAACTTTATGTATCTAAAAAAGTATCTAAAGAAAGATATCTTTTAAGACAGAGAATATGTATGTGATTTGAAATTATTCTACAACTACATTCTATTCTGTCGATTTGTAACTATATCGAATAATAAGAAAAAACTAAGGAAAAACAGTTACTCCAAAAGAGTACTCGACTCAAATATGGATCATAGTATGCAACAATAAATCGACTAAAAAAAGACTTATTTATTTTATTCTAATTAATTTCTAGGAATTACCTAACTCAATACGGAACTGATTGATTAGATTCTAATCCAACGGGGAAACTGATCTTTATCATAAATCTTAGAATACTCCTCTTATAGAACTGAAATAAAAAATAACTAAAAAGAAAAGTTTCACTTGTCGGGTAATGGAATGTTTTGTTTAACGGATTAGTTACTAGTTGAAATTAGAACTCAAATAAACACGTCACTCTGAACATAATGAACTAATAGTAATGAAAATTCCTTTTAAATTTATATCCCCGCTTATTATTATATATTCTATTTTTTTCCTAGTCTATTATATATGTTATATACACGTATATATATATATTTATATATACACATATATATAATATAAAAAAAATATTAAAAAAAAATATTTGTACCATAAAATGGTATGTAAAAATTATTGACATAATTAAGTATAAAAAAGAATGAAAAAGAATAATCTATTTTGATTTGAGAAATATATGTCTTTCACATACAATGATAAAAATGAGTAACTCTTTTTGAATGGCAGTTCCAAAAAAACGTACTTCTATATCAAAAAACGTATTCGTAGAAATATTTGGAAGAAAAGGAGATATTTTGCTGCAGTAAAAGCTTTTTCTTTAGCTAAATTGATTTCCACTGGAAATTCAAAAAGTTTTTTTGTGCGACAAACAAGTAATTTTTTTTGGAGTAATCTAAAATTTTACGACTCGACCAATTTCCCATTTTAGAAGATGGAAAATTTCCATTAACTAATGTATTGAATTTTATTGAATTCCTTATATAGTAGTAAGAATTAGTTGCTCTGGTATGTAGAATAATAATTTTTCCGTCTACTATGGGTTCTAATATAATATTCTTTTTTTTGCATTCTCGTTTTTATTATAGTCGATTTCATTTGTAATATGGTTTTCCCTATTACTGTACTTTTCTTTTCACAATAGAAATCTATTGTGAAAAGAAAAGTACAATAAATTGTGATAGGTATGGAAACTTTTTTGTTTTATTATATGCCTAATTAAAAATAAATGGGCAATTCATTGGGTTGATCATAAATTCAAAATATTATGTACACAATAAAGAGTATTATACATTATATTAACTAACATAGTTTTATATTAATTAAGATTCATTAATTCTTAAATATGAATTCTTAATAAATTCTCATATAGTTAATGATAATGATACTAAGGTATCAAAATCATTAGAAAAATCCCTTGATTTCGTATTGTGATACATAAAAAATGAAATCCTAACTATGCTATTTCATTCTTTTAATTGATTGATAAAAGGAAATCTATTTTTTTGTTTTTATGATTCCATTCGTTTTTCATTTAATTTATCCAATTTCATGGATTTAAAATGAATTAAAAAAAAGGAAAAAGGGTTTCCTCGGGAGTTCATACCTCGATTTAGAACAAAACATTGAAATTCCAACTGTTCTGGGAATACTTAGTATATAGTACATAAAAATAGATTGTTAAAATAGAACCTAGGAAGATACTAATTAAAGCTTACTGAGGATTCAAATATTAATTTCAAGCAGCCTTTATTCAGTTCATCAATTCTAATGTTTCCTAAACCATATGGAATCCTTTAATCTCCACGATTCAATATGGATTGACTATTATTATTTCAAGTAAGCTGCCATGGTAAAATCGGTAGACATGCTACTCTTAGGAAGCAGCGCTAGAGCATCTCGGTTCGAGTCTGAGTGGCAACATACTATAAAAAAAGAAACACAACGGATCCTATAATGTATTTAATTCCTGATTTCAATTATGTAATGGGAACCCCATTTATGTTTATGATATTTGTGACTTTAGAACTTATATTAACTCATCTCTCTTTTTCGATTATTTTAATTGTGATTACGATTCATTTGATGAACTTATTAGTTTACGAAATTCTAGGATTGCGCGATTCGCCAGAAAAGGGATGATAGCGACTTTTTTTCTTTATAACAGGATTATTAGTTACTCGTTGGATTTCTTCGAAACATTTTCCTTTAAGTAATTTATACGAGTCATTAATCTTTCTTTCATGGACTTTTTCCATTATTCATATAATTCCCAAGATGCGAACTCATAAAAATGATTTAAGTGCAATAACCTTACCAAGTGCAATTTTTACCCAAGGGTTTGCCACACCGGATCTTTCAACGGAAATGCACCAATCGACAATATTAGTACCCGCTCTACAATCTCAGTGGTTAATGATGCACGTAAGTATGATGTTATTGAGCTATGCATCTCTTTTATGCGGATTATTATTATCAGCTGCTTTTCTAGTTGTTACATTTCAAAAAAAACATTGATATTTTTTGTAAAAGCAATAATTTCTTAATTAAGTCATTTTTCTTTGGAGAGATCCACTACTTGAATGAAAAAAAAGAAATGTTTTTAAAGAAACCTCTTTTCTTTCATTTCGAAATTATTAAAAATATCAATTAACTCAACGTTATGATTATTGGAGTTATCGTGTCATTAGTTTAAGATTTATCTTTTTAACTATAGGTATTCTGTCTGGAGCAGTACGGGCTAATGAGGCATAGGGATCCTATTGGAATTGGAACCCCAAGGAAACTTGGGCATTTGTTACTTGGACCATATTCGCGATTTATTCACATACTAGAACAAATCAAAGTTTTCAAGGTACGAATTCGGCACTTGTAGCTTCTATAGGATTTTTTATAATTTGGATATGTTATTTCGGAATCAATCAATCAGGAATAGGTCTACATAGTTATGGTTCATTCACATTACAATCTAATTAAATAAACTCCACGACGAAGACATAAAAACATCATCCCATATATAATGAAAGTTCGTACGGGTTTTGAGAACCCTTTATTCAAAGGGTTCTCAAAAACTCGAGATGCATCTCATTACAATCCTAACTAATTTTTTTGCATTATACGGCGAACTCAAAATGAAAGAATTATATATAAGACTTTGCTTTCTATCTCATTAATGAAAACTATCGATTAAAATAATTAGATAGGATAGCTTGTACCTTTTCAACTGATAGCGAAAGAATAAAATCAGGATAAATACCAACCCCTATTACAGGTAGAAAGATACAGATAGAAACAAATAGTTCTCGCAGTCCAGAATCCATAAAATTTGAGTTTTGGACGTTGAATAGTTTATACCCATAGAACATCTGATGTGACATAGCTAATAAATAAATGGGAGTTAATATCATTCCAATTGCCATTACAAATGTAATTAGCATTTTGGGCATTAAAAGATATTTTGGACTGGTAATTATTCCAAAAAAGACTGTTGATTCCGCAACAAAACCACTCATCCCCGGCAATGCAAGAGAGGCCATCGAGAAGCTACTAAACATGGTAAATATTTTTGGCATTGGAATAGATGTCCCACCCATTTCGTTGAGATAAATAAGACGTATTCTATCACAACTTGTTCCCACTAAGAAAAAAAGTGCAGCACCAATAAATCCATGAGAGAGTATTTGTAAAATGGCCTTGTTGAGTCCCACGTCGGTTATAGAACCAATTCCTATAATTATAAAACCATGTGAGATACAGAAGAATAGGCTATTCTCTTTTTTTAAATTGCGTTGACCGAGAGAGGTTGAAGCTGCATAGATTATTTGGATTGTCCCTACTATCACCAACCAGGGAGAAAATATAGAATGAGCATGCGGTAATAATTCTATATTGATCCGAATTAATCCGTAGGCTCCCATTTTTAATAAGATTCCAGCTAGAAGAATACATATACTGTAATGCGCTCTCCATGAGTATCGTGTAACCATGTATGTAGGGTATAATTGGCAATTTGACAGCATAGGCAATAAGGAAGCCAAAATAGAATATTATTTCCAATGTCACAGGATATAATTGATTGGCTAATCTTTCAAAATCCAATGTTGGCTTATTGGAACTGTATAAACCCATACCCAGAACTCCTATTAATAGAAAAATGGAACCCCCCGCAGTGTACAAAATAAACTTTGTAGCTGAGTACAAACGTTTTTTTCCTCCCCACATGGATAAAAGTAAACAGGAATTAATTCTAACACCTACATGATGAAAAAAAGTAAAAGGTCTCGAGAAAAAAAGATCCAATTTGACCACTGTACATTGTTAACACCAGGAAATAGGAAAATTATGAATTTCGAGTAACCGACCAAGCTGCTAAAGTAGCTAAAGTAGTGATAAATCCTGTTAGTAAAATACGCCCTATGGAAAGCCCATCGATTCCCAGTTTCCAATGAAAATAAAAAATATCTATCCATTTTGAATCTTCCCCCAATTGAACTAACGTATCGTCCAATTGGAAATGATAACAGAATACATAGGTTGTTAGAAGGAGTTCGATTAAGCATATACATATAGTATACCACCTAAATACCTTATTTCTCCTATGAGGAAAAAATAAAATTGAAGAACCCGCAAATATCGGCAAAACAACAAGTATTGTCAACCAAGGAAAATAACTCGTGATAAAGACAAGATACAGATTGATTAACCAAAAAGCCCCTTGCTCGAGAAAATATATTTTCTCGAGCAAGGGGCTTTCGTCGATAAAAAGGAATCAAATGATTCAAGTGGAGTTTCTTATAACGTATCAATAAGATAGACCCATGCTGCGAGTTGTTTCATGCCATAAATAAACATGGACACTCAAAAAATTGTTGGACATGCGGATTCACATCTCTTACAACCTACACAGTCCTCGGTTCTTGGGGCGGAAGCAATTTGCTTAGCTTTACATCCATCCCAAGGTATCATTTCCAATACATCTGTGGGGCAAGCTCGTACACATTGACTACACCCTATACATGTATCATAAATTTTTACTGAATGTGACATTGGATCTATAAATTCTAGTTTTGAACATAAAAAAATTTCGATCTGGTAAAATAGACTTGTCTATTTATATCGTGGACACCAGGCGAATCAATGGTTTATCAAAATCTTAAAAATCAATAGCTTTTTAGATCTTTTCATGAGAAAGGACTAAGGTCTTTGATTTTCGTTTCAATAACATGCTAATACGAGTCACACATATTAATTCAAATTGTCCAACAAATGGTCAATTTTTTTTACTATAAATTACTATAAATAAACAAATAAACTTATTATATCTATCCATATATAAATAATAAATAGATATATATTATCCATTTAAGAGATATGCTAATTTTGACTAATTATTCAATAAATTCGATTGATTAATACGAATTGATTTTCTGTTACAATGGATCGACGAAATAATAGCTAGCCCAATTGCTGCTTCAGCGGCTGCAATAGCTATAACAAAGATGGAAAAAATATCTCCTTTTAATTATCGACTATCAAATACATCAGAAAATGTTACGAGATTTATATTAACCGAATTGAGTATAAGCTCAAGACACATAAGTGCCCTAACCATGGTTCGACTTGTGATCAGTCCATAAATACCGATAGAGAATAAATAGACACTCAAAAAAGTACATGTTCGAACATCATTGACTAATTCCTCATCAATCTAGATTCATTTCAACATGAAAAACAAGTCAATCGATAGACTGACTAGAATAGAGCAATTACAAAAAAAGAGGGTATTGGCATTAGATTTAACTAAAATAAAACCCTTAACCTTTTTCATTTTAGAATATATAATTCTAAGAATTTTGTGAATTCTGAATCCTAAGTATTTATTATTGACGGGCCATAGTAATTGCACATATCAAAGAAACTAAAAGAATTATAGAAATATGTTCAAATCCTATTGGACGCAATTTTTTTCCATATATTTTTTTTAATGTCTATCCCAAGAAATCTTTTTTGAATGATTCGAATAAGAAATATTTATCTCTCAATGATTACTCTTGTACTAAGAAAGAGAATGAGAAATTTATGCTTGCTCTTCAAGTAGAAACAATTTGATATGTTCCTGAATAGCTTCCTTTAAAAGGATTTCTGCTTGCTAGGTAAATGTCTTGGTAGAAGATATAATTTCTCGGAATTGAGGTTTATTATTTTTTAAGTAGTTACGTAATTGAATGAAAAATTTCTTTACCTGTCCAATTCCTAACGGATCAAGATATCCATTCGCTCCAGTATAAATGGTAGCTATATGTTCTTCCACTGTAAGAGGGTCTAATTGGGATTGTTTGAGCAACTCACGTAATCGTTGACCCCTTACTAATTGATTCTGAGTAGCTTTATCGAGATCAAAAGCGAATTGAGCAAATGCTTCTAACTCTACGAATTGAGCTAGTTCCAATTTTAATTTGTCGGCTACTTGTTTCATGGGTTTAATTTGAGCTGCAGATCCTACTCTGGAAACAGAAATACCTACATTAATAGCGGGTCGAATTCTAGCATTGAATAGATCGACGGATAAGAATATTTTTCCATCCTTAATGGAAATTACATTAGTAGGAATATAAGCCGAAACGTCTCCAGATTGAGTCTCAACTATTGGTAAAGCAGACATACTTCCTTCAACTAAACTAGAATTTGATTTAGTAGCTTTTTCCAAAAGACGTGAATGCAAATAAAAAACATCTCCTGGATAAGCTTCACGACCAGGAGGTCTTCTTAATAGAAGAGACATTTGGCGATAAGCTTGCGCCTGTTTGGAGAGATCATCATAAATTATTGAAGTATGTCATTCATGATACAGAAAATATTCTGCCAAAGCCGCTCCCATATAAGGAGCGAGGTATTATAATATAGCAGGTGAGTCCGCCGTTTCGGCTACCACAATAGTTTATTCCATTGCCCCTCGCTCCTGGAAAGTAGTCACTACTGAGCCACAGAGGATGCTTTTTGACCAGTAGCTACATAAATACTGATTACATTTTCCCCTTTTTTGTTGAGAATCGTATCTACGGCTACTGTTGTTTTTCCAGTCTACCTGTCCCCAATAATTAATTCTCGCTGATCGCGTCCTATAGGGATCATCGAATCAATAGCAATAAGCCCCGTTTGAAGAGGCTCATATACAAAACGTCTCAAAATAATACCTAGGGCAGGAGCTTCAATTAACCTAGATTCAGAAGCTGGAATTTCACCTCTTCCATCAATAGGTTTAGCCAGAGCATTTATAACACGGCCCAAATAAGCGTCACTCACAGGTATCTGAGCAATTCTTCCTGTTGCTTTTACAGAACTTCCCTATTATATCATCAAACCATCACCCATTAATACAACACCCACATTATTAGATTCCAAATTTAGAGCAATGCCTATTGTACCCTCTTCAAATTCTACTAATACACCTGCCATTACTTTATCAAGACCATGAATACGTGCAATACCATGGGTCAAAGCAACCGCATCGAACCGAACCAAACTTGGACCACAAATTAAATGGGGCTTTAGCTCTGGCCCGGTTAGTGTTCATCTAAACTCGTACCCTAACTAGCATATAACAATGATATGTGTTAGTTATTAATAAAAGAAACTATTGACATAAAAACTTGTTGATTTGATCAATTGATACCTTTGTCTTTATTTGTCATTAATTTTACTATTTGTCATGTAATCAATTTTATTGGACTATGCAAACCAAACGAAACCAAACCCAAGTCTCAAGTTAAATGGTAATGTTGCTCGGGATGTGTTAGTATTCTTCCCAATGTGTACGCTAAAAGTAGTCATCCCCGGATTATTGTGAGCCCCTAACAATCGATTGCCTACGGTTGCTACCAATCCGAACCAATCTCTTTTCATCAAACCATACCGAGCCGAACCAATCACTTTTAGTCGAATATATGGTCCGATAACAGTAATGATAATTCAATAAATTAACATTATTATTAATATTAATATTAACATTACATTAATTAACATTAACATTAATTTAACATTAATAATAAAATTAATATTAACATTAGATTAAAATTAGCATTAGCATTGACATAAAAAATTTTGGGTAATTAATTTTTCGGTTAAAACATGACATGTCAACTGCCATGTCAGATGCCACATAATGGGAGATGGCATCACCCAAAAAATTTGGGAGCAAAATAGCATAACAAAAATGCTATTTGGCTTCCAAAAATCTTGGGAGATATGATCTCCCTATGACATGGCATGGTGACATGCCATAATTTGTTGTAAAACATCATAACTTCGGTGATATTTATTTTAGGTAGATTTTGATTAGTCCACTAGCCTAAATTAGCATTGCTGTAATTAGTATGCTATTAAGAAATTTTTATTGCTATTGGCTTAATAAATAAATAAATAATGAATATCTTGAATCTATTGGCTGTTATAACTAGGCCAAAAAAGGATGGCATACATATAATAGGTGGAAAAAAACCTTTTTTCTTTGGAAAAAAATGGATATAAACATAGTATCCTACATGAACCATTATTTTCTATATCAATGGAAGACAGTAGGCTCCGAGATTAAAAGTCTCATGTTCTTTATACTTCCACCATTAATCAATATAATCAAAAGAAAAGAACAAAAAACATTTATGTACATAACCAAACAAATTATAGAAGAAATAATAATGATGGCAAACATTGATAACTTTTGAGTTTCTTACATTAATAGCATACTAATTATATCAATGCTAATTAAGGCTAATGGAATATTCAAAATCTACCTAAAATAGACATTACCAAAATTATGATGGTTTACAATAAATTATGCCATGTGACTATGCCATATCACCATGCATGTCATGGGAGATCATATCTCCCAAGATTTTTGGGAGCCAAATTGTATTTTTGATAGCATAATTGTATGGAAAAAAGAAGAAGCTCAAACCCGGGAAAAGAAGCGCCCAATTTTTTTCATTTTGGTTCGCCCGCGGGACTGTTTCCCTAATTCCCTTTATCCCATCTCTCTCTCTCTCTCTCTCTCTCTCGGGTTCTCACTCGTAGCTACTCTATCTCGATGACCTCCTTTTCTTCTTCTTTTTCCTTCTTCCTTCTATTTTGTTAAGGATTTGTTACACGTCTCGTTTTTTTTCTTCTTTTTCTTCTTTTTCTTTTTCTTCATCTTCTTCCTCCTTCGTTAAGGATTTGGTATACTAGATCTTCTGTCCCGGTTAAGGACTGTTAAGGATATGATTCATATGTTGTTGTCGACGACCTAGTCTTCATTTTTTTTATTTAGGGTTTTCACTGATTTTATTTTGTTCACATTTTACAGGACCACGAGAACGACGGTTGTGCCTCCTTCCCCAATATTTTGTAAAGACAAACGAGATCGACGGCCAGACCATGGGATAAATTTAATTTTTCACTAGTAGTCAACATATAGACATTTTTGTATTTCAAGTATTATGGTGGGGAAGTGCTTCAAAAAAATTTAGGATGCCAGCAAAAAGCAATTTTCAAAGCAAAAAGTTATTCTATTAATTGCTTAATGGGTGTAGATATCATTTTCCAAAGTAAAAGATTACTTGTTAATTATTTTTAAATTTTGATCCCATCAACAAAATTTATCTGGCAGCATATACCACCTCGAAGAATGCTGTCTCAAAAAAGTGTCAAAAATATTTTGTTATAGTAACAAATATTAAAATTAAGGTAGGAATAAAAATTAACATTAACAGAAAAAGTATAATTATTATTAAATTAAACTTTCAACTTAGATCCCATCAATAACGTGTCGTTGGCAGCGTAAACCAAGTTGAAGAATCTTGTCTAAAAAAAGTTTCTTGCATTCATATAGTTGATGAAGTACATGATTTCAGATTTACATAGTCAGTTCTTCCCCAAATGTTTTACACAACTGTTCTAAAGTTGTGTTCACTATAATTTGCACAGGAATTCCAGACTCAGTCGTGTTAGTATCACTAACAGTAGCCTCATTCAACCATTAGAATGCACTGTTGTATTTTCGACATTGTAAGAATCTTTTTCCCTTGCTATGGCTCTTCTTTGACACAAAGATAGCTCTCTTTCCTCCATAATTTGGATTAGGGCAAGTGGTTTCTTCCCAAGGGCATTGTTTCTTCCAATGACCTAAGTCACCACATGTGAAACAACCTTTCCTTCGAATTATTGAATGTGAACATCAATATTTGGCTTCCAGTATAGCAGCATCCAGCCACTAGAAATCCAAGCAGAGAGGGTACTTCAGAAATTTCCTACCAGGATTTGCCTTCGTATTTGACTTCAAAAGGTACCTAATCCCCTTGCAGTTTTCGATATTGCAAGGTGAGCTCAAAAACGTACAATCATCCACAAGGTGAGTGTTCTTCGAGCATATATGACATTTCTCCTGAACCAAACAAAACAAAAAATATTAGAGAGCCATGTAACAGTTTGAAAATGGAAGAGAGAGTAGAAGGTAGAACCACCACCATTACCTGTATCACAGAGTACGCCATGGGAGCTCGGTGGGCTATGATTTCTAGTTTAGCAGATAGATTGGGGTCTGTATATTAATTATTTCCTAGTGGGTTATGAAAATGTTGGGGGGTAACACTAATTAAAAAATTAGGAAAAAGTGGAGATATGATTAGCAATTGGGGAGTAACACTATATGCATGTTGCTATTAATACTATATCATTGAAAAAAATTACACACTAATAAACGTAGCATTAAATGCTGCTGCATGCTTTATCCTACACAATTCAATAAAACATGTACACAGAAGACAAAAATGTTATATTGGAAGTTGTTTTTTTAAATTATACATGCTTTTAGGATTACTCAAGCATTTCTTCCATTTGTATTGTTTCTTGTCCTTCGTTTCTTCTGTTGGTTTCTAACATATTCTATTTTCTTCAATGGCGGTGTCACATGGAGAAATTGAAGGTCATGTGGAAGAATTAGTTGATGAAGAAAACTTTGCTTCAATAGCGGTGTCAGATGGAGAGGATCAGGTGGAAGAATTAGATTATGAACAATAATTGAAAGCTGTTAACTTAGGAGACGATAAAGAACAAGAGGAAGAAAAAAACAGAGAAATGCATCCTAACGATGACCTTGACATCAACGCAAACAACGATAAGTTATTTCGCTTCACCTTTTCTAATGGATTTAAGAAATACATTATATTTTTTACATTGATTTCTCATACTTATTTTGTTTAATTCTGTTTTTAGGGACGATGGTGAATTTCCAATGGATTTTGATACAGCGATAATGAAAAAAATATTGTAGTCTGCCAATATTAACGAAGACCTAAGGGATCTCTTAGATGAAGATATTGTTGGCTTAGAGTTCAACTCTATTGAAGAAGCAGAAACATTCTACTGGATATATTCAAAAATAGTTGGTTTCATTGTTAGAAAGAACGAAGTAAAGAAAAACAAATCTGGGATGCTAGCAGTACGTAGTTGGTATTTTTCGATTGCGGGATTCAAACAGAAGAAATACATTAAAGCTTCTAATAGGGTTCGTGAGCCCAGAAGTGAAAACAGAAGTGGTTGTAAAGCAATTTTTTGTATTGGGTACAATATTTTTACAAAGCTGTGGGTTGTCAAAAAAAATTGATTATATCACAACCATAATATGGCGAATGATTTTGAAACAGTTTTTTTTGAGATCCCATCGTAAGATATCTGCCACAGAATTGAAACAAGCAAAGCTGATGAAACAATCCGGGATGACGACTTCGGAGGTATGGAATTTGTTTGTCCACCAGAATAGTGGCTGGGATAAGGTTGGATGGACGAAAAAAGATTTATACAATGCTTTAGCTAAAGATAGTAGAGGACTAGACGATGTTGATGCTACGACAATACTTACATTTCTTTAAGCTAAGGAGGGCATTGACCCAGATTTCTTTTACGCATCCAAGGTAGATGAAGATTCCAGATTGACCCATCTCTTTTGGGTTGACGGTGCAAGTCGATTCGATTACGAATTATTTGGAGATTCACTAGCATTTGATTCTATATATAAAACAAATAGATGTTAAATGCGGTTGGTGGTTCTAGTGGGTTCAAACAATCATGCAATGACTTGTGTGTTTTGGTTTGCATTGATCCATAACAAGTATGCTGAGACATATTCTTGGGTTTTACAAAAATTCCAAGAGTGTATGAAAGGCAAATTACCAGAGATAATTCTCACGGATGGTTGAAGATCCATGAATAAAGCAATTGAGGATTTAATGCCCAGCGTGGTTCATCGAACGTGCTCATGTCATATCCTAAACAGTTCAACCAAACATGTACACCGAGATGGTTTTGCAAGAGAATTGAGTAATATGATTAAAAGGTACATCTCACACTTGGTACTTTACTTTGAAGTATGTTGTTGTTACAATTTTAAAACTTTTGTTATTGTCCATGGTTTTTAAAAAGGTACTATTTAGTCGAAGAATTCAAAAATCGTTGGCAGCAGATGATAAGGGATTATAATACAGAGAACAATGATTGGACCAGTGCATTGTGACCATGGTTTGGCGGCCTTACGATACGGCCAGATGAGTAAGCATGCCACTGATAAACTCTCAACAGTAGTTGTGAAACAAACTAGCATGGCCATAATAGAAGATTAATTTGCAGCAATTTACACTAAAAAGTGTTTATAGAGGTAAAAAATGAAATCACACGTTCTGATAAATATAGTGTCGTCCACCTTCACATCATAAGAGAGGCAGAAGTTTGCACTATCCAAAAGTATTTGTGGACAAACAATCTAAATCGTAAGGTTACATTTTATCGTATCGACAACAACATAAATTGTGACTGCTTGTGGATAGAGACCAAGGGGATTCCTTGAAGGCATATTTTTCAACAATGAAGAGATTGCAATTGTCAGATATTCCAAAGAACTTGGTAAAAACTCGTTGGCCGAAGGATTGCAATGAGAGTTATCTCTCAGGACCTGGCGCAGAAAGGAGATTCATCCACCCAGACAGGACTGAGAGCAGAAGGTATGGTGGTATTAACAAGTTAATCCGTTTACGTATTATTGTAAAAAAATCAAGAAAAATTCAAGAGAAGGCACTACAAGAAAATTGGGTTTTCATGACGTTTTATAAACGTCGGCAAAAATGGCATAAACGTTGGTGTAGGTTTAGGCGACGTTCATTCAACGTTTTCTCCAAACGTCGTCGTTGCTCTAGTTGAAAATTTACGATGTTTGTGTTAAAAGTTGGCATAGGTTACGACGACGTTTGTAGCGACGTTTACTAAACGTCGGGAATTATTCGGTAATGGAAGATACTTTCCCAACGGTTTAACAAAAAATGTCGGTTAACCAGCTTGTTTCCAACATTTGTGTAAGACGTTAGGACATGTTTTCCTAACCTTTTGTAGATAAACGTTGGGATTTGGAGTAACGTTTAATAAACGTCGATAATTGTGCAATAATTGTAGACAGTTTCCCTACATTTTTCTAAAAAATGTCTGGAACGTAACGGTTTTCCCAACATTTTGCAAATTGTTGGGATTTGTTTTCCCTACCTTTCCCAAAAATTTGAGGATTGGTTAATTGGATGATAACTTTCCAACATTTTAACAAACATGTCGTGAATTTAATCACTTTTCTGACATTTTCCAAAATGTTGGACATAGGTGACAAATTTTCAACATTTTAGCAAATACGTGAGAATTTAACTACTTTTCCAATATTTTAATAAAACATTATGATCTATTACATTTGATTGGAAATATCATGTAATTACTCTAAAATATTTTTAACCTTTTTTTAGTACTGGAATTTGCACACATATAAAGAACAAATGACCATTTTTTCTACAAAAAATATAGTATCTGCTACAATCACATATAATATGCACAAATGGCATAAACTTTGGAAAAAGTTTAAAAGTCTTCACGAATATACAAATGCATCCACAACCAATCAACAAATAAAAATGTTATATGTAGATGCCAATAGTCTATCTTTACTCATTCTCCCAAATACTAGTTCATTGAAAGTAAAAAAATTAGGTCATCTTCATGAACGTTGGTGTAGGCGAATTAAACATGCACAAAACCTGACAAGAACTATTAAAATTAGGACATACAAGTCAAAAGTGAATGTTTTTTAAGAGTACATATGGTGCAAGTTGACATTCTCATCTACTAAATTCCTTTTCACCCTCTTCACAGCCATGACATCCTGGATTAATTAACATAATAGTGACAACTAAGAGGAGAAAATAAAATAAAATTTCTCACTACAACAAAATGTGTTTTAACAACACTCGAATAGTATCGTTAATTACTTTCTATGACATTTTTTGGTGCTGTCTAGAGGGGGTGTCATAGAATTTTTTTCTTTCAACGACACTACAAAAGTGTCATGTAATAACTTTATGAAGGCATTTTCTTTCTTTCCTAGAAGATGGCTTACCATGTCAAATGCTTGACGACGTGCATCTAGGGCCAATAAATGGAACATTTGCTTTCTCCAGTAGCTCCTGAAATTTAAAATTTTAAAATATAAGGAAAGTACAACTATCACATAAGAAATAATGTTAATATAGTCGCATTCTGTGTCCTCAAGCAAACCTGATGTCACTATCCTCACCAAACGTCCATGGATAACCGGGAATACAATATTCATAAAGAGAGAAATTGGATCTCATAGAAACATAGTAGATTGCCTACAGGTTGTACCTGTAGCCAGTTGGGTATCAGTTTTGAGAAAACTGTAGCCTCCTATGTGCAGGTGCAAGCAGCAGAGTGTGTATCCGTATAGAGTTCTATTTACATGATACATGGGATGTACTGCAGTAACTGCGAGTAGCAGCTTGCATTGCAGGTAAAGTGCATGGATGTGTAGTGGGGGTAATTAATATGTGTGCAGTCCTTTGTTCCTGCATTAGGCAGTGTACATCTCAGCAAGGAGGGGATTGCAGATTACGTGGGGTCCTTGTGCATTTGTTAGTCCATGCAAATTTTTGTAGTTACAAACTGGAGTATAATTGTAAATTGGAGTATACATTCCATAGTGTAGCAGTTTTGTGTGAGTGTACAGAGCAATAGTAGGTGTAGCAGTAGGTAATGTTGGAGGTGTGTTTTGTATCAAGAAATATGTGTATAAGTGCAGGTTGCAGGACACATAAGATTATGGACACAATATCACGAGAAACCGCCTCTCACATAAGCTAAATTAAACAGCTGAAAGTTAACGTTGATCGACAAGAACTAAAAAGGAGCGAAAAGGCAGGCATCAGCAAAATAGTAAAATTGACTCTACACTACAATTTAAGATTGTCGCTAGAGGTTAGCAAACATAACTTTGGAATTCATTAAATTTGCTGGGCAAGTTCTATGAAGTTGCACAATTGCAAAACGATATCTAAAGCTGATAATCCAATTAGACCAAACTTTTCTAAAGTTTTCCGACAAGCACCTATTCAAACAGAGTGGCACCATATTGCGCCACCAATTTATATTAATGTTTTTTTTTCCTTCTTCCTTCATTTCTATGATAGTTCCATATAACAACCTAGGTTATATTACATTCTATAGTCACTAATGGATTTTATTCCTTTTTATCATTCTTTTGATTGAAGCAACATAAACTGCATCTACAACATGATTCTACTGCCATATGAACCTGTTGGATGACAAATGCAGAAACATTTTGGTCAATATTTTATTACCAAGTTGCATGCAGTACAAAAATAAAAGAATATGTGTGTCATTCTATTAAAACCTCAAATTAGGTATGAATGTGAAACCCAAAATAACTTCAAACAAAAAAATACTAGTTCACCCCTGGAAATCTAACAAACTCTTAAACAACCAGTTTTGCAAGTTTCTTCCAACATATTTATTTTCCAAAATATTTTTAGTTTTGATGCTGAGAAGCTATAATGCAAAGCCCACTAATTTGGCAGAAGTGTCCCAGATGCAGAACAATATGTTTGCATTCTGTAAACACCCAGTTTAGTGTGTAAAGGTCAAGGAAGGTTTTAACTTCAAAATTTTAAAACTATTGCCAGATTGCTACATAAGTTTCCTCACAAATGAACTTTAATACAACACACAAATGCCTGCATGTTAGTTTCTACCTATACTTACTTTGCAAAACTTTGCACCAGAGTGAGTTGTGATGAAAGTATTGATGTTCTAATTTTGGTTCATAGAAACATAGTAGACTTTGCTTACAGCAGTAGATGGTGATGGCCAACAATGCAACGCAGCACCAGCATGCACATCATCAACAGAGGCTGTAATGAAAAGAAGTCTAGAGATGTCTGCCCCAACAGAAATTAAGTTCCTGAAATAAAAAAAGAGATCATGTATCAACCACTCTAAAAACAATAATCTAAACTAGTCAACGAACTTCCACAGGAAGACGACTAAATATTTATGCAGTGCATGATCTAGAATTCATTTGAAAGATCGCCCTTAAGCTGATGCTGATCTTTCTAAATCTTTCTAAACAAATATCTACCTGAATCAGCTTAAGTTTTTTTGTACCCTTTTAAAATATCTTTCTTCTTGATGAATTCATCGTATTGCCACAACATGTTCTCTGAGAAGTCTAAAGCAACAACAAGTTAAAACAAGCCGCTTTTTGTAAATAACCGTAAAAAAAATCCAGTTTCACAACTAGCATCAATGGCAGTTCCTCCTACTGTAGGCTTAAGGTACTATTTAACCATTTCAAACTGCAGTCACATTGTAGGAATTTAAGGAATATAAAAACAAAAATGTGAATGCCCAAAATGAAACTAACAAAATCCTTCAATAATATTAATGTAATAGTTTTCTACTTCAGTTTAATGAAGACTAAGTAGCTGGAACTAGAAGCCATTAGAATAACCTCTTTTTCTGGTCCAGACAATCCTTCATATACAAAGTTGTCACGACCCGCACCCACTGTGAGGGTACGAGAACGTAACAACGCCCAGCCTACGCCGCAGTGTCGGCGGTAGAACGCTGTTCTAGGTCATGAACTATAACTAGCATAATATGAATACTCTCCATAAGGAGGCCAACACAGAGGTACAACTCAATCACAATCTAAGGTAGAATATAGCACGATGAAATAGATAAGAAATCCTCAACTGAGGTACAACAGAAAAGAAATACAAGTCTCATCAACTCTAAAATATACAACTCTGAATATAAAGACAACAGCTAAGCATGAAAAGAAGGAATAGTCTAAGCTATCTACACTATACAAGGTATCATCCTGAGCAGCTGCCTGAACCTCCCCAGGGGTCCAGGTCGCGAGTGTCAACTAGGCAAGCTCCAAGTAAGGGTACAGGGTTCCTCATCATCCTCTGTAAAATTTTCAACAGGTCCAGTCAGGACGGGAGCGAGCACAAAACATCTCCCGCAGTTCATATCGAGTTAGGAAATATAAAGCATACAATAGAGTAAAGTACATGAAACGCTGAAAGAAGAAGATATATAAAAAAAACAGTAGAGATTTGATAACAGGAAATATCTAAATATGATAAGTAAGAACTGTAAGGAACATGTGATTTTAGAGTACAATCTGGTTATGTAAACGGGCTAGGAAAATACAATGGTAACTCCATTGTACGTGGGTGTACAATAGACATATACAATAGTTATACAATGTTGTACAATAGGATTTGAGTACATAACCAATTCTACTCCCCCTCCCCAATCAATACACAAGGATCTACTCCAGTTACGTTATCTTATACAATAGTGTACAATGTTATACAATGGATGTACAATGTTATACAATAGTGTACAATGGTCTATCTCTGGGGCTCATGTGATAATGAGAGTACAATATGCACAGTGAGTATACAAGGATATGGATATTCAATAAATATAATATGGAAGTGAAACGCACAACACAATATGTATTTAGTGAATACAAGGAGATAACATCTCAAAAGAAGATCCATATAGTACTAATCGGTGATACAGTCGTGTCAGCATCAAGTACAGTAATCTAGAGCAAGAATATAAATCCATACAAGTATGAAACGGTTAGAGAATGTACTCGCCTCGTATCTGAATGTCTGAAGTAAATGTACTGTCCGAGATGAGGTACCTGACTCCTAGTTAGAGCAACACAAGTCAAGATGTATACAGAGGGTGATATATGAAATGTACAATGCATCTGCATGCTGTCTAGGTCAAACTAGACCAAAGTCAACTCTCGGTCAACTCTAGTCAACTAGACTAGTCAAACTAGGTCAACTAGGTCAAGTCCTAGCCCAACAAGTCTAATAAGTCTCACTAGGCCTAACCAAGCCTAGTCTAGCAATCACACACCAATCACAAGGCTATACAAGCCAAACACAAGCCACACATCAAGGCACATTCATATATGTTATTCATCAACATTATATATATATATATATATATATAAAGAGAGAAAGGAACTAACATGTAAGCTATGTGTATGTGTGAACATGGATGTGTACATGAAAAGAGAAAACATCACTAGTTATGAGTTTACACTACACATGGCACAAAACTAACTCATCTTCATTACACATGTATTTATACTTAACATGCATGGCTACAAGTATACATCTATATACATTAGAGTAGAGACTATTTAAGTTATAACTAACATGCATCTATACTTTACATAAATCTATATATATTATAGCAATCATTTAGAGAAGGGTTACATAGCATGGTGGTTGATATAGAGTGGGGTGTCCTTGTGTAGAGGGTGAAGTTCATTCTCAGTTTAGTTCCATATTTACATATAAACTAAAGTGAGCTATCCCATAAACTGGTGTAACTAACCACATAAAATGAACCATGTTATCTGAAATCTGCATTAAGCCAACATCCCATATGCATACAGCTCATGCATTGGTTCTATGTCTACATATAAAATCTGATATTACATTTATAATATTTATACATTATGCATTCATATCTATCATTACATATATACCTTGCATTTATATCTAGCATTCATTATATACTTTCATGCATGCATTGTATATCATTCTTTCATTCATGCATTTATGCATTGCTTACATATATTACATACTATGGAACCTACATATTCATTACAAGCCATACTTATACATGCTTACATTAGATAGGATACTTACACCTCATACATCATTTATTTAACCATTTACTCATGCTTGCATTCTCTATTTAATTACATAATGTATATACATTAACATGGGTTAAAATCAAATAGAACATTATATTACACACAAGGGTGCACAAAATGCATATGCCGAATAGTAACTCCTACTAATAATCAATACTGTACCATCTCAGCATGAGTTAAAATCTAGGATTAAAGTATGTTATAGATCTATATGTTAGCTTTCCGAAACTTCAAACGGATCGCCTTTTCGTTTCCGAAAACTCCCGGAATCGCAAAAACACCGAGAACGCATTTGTCTTTCGTACAGCTGACACTCAAATAATTCTCCAAAAAGTTACAGAAAGAATTAGGCCTATTAATACATGTTTTTGGAAAGCTAACTTCAATACGCTTCTTTTAAAAAAACGGGAGATTAAATCGAGCTTTGAGCTAGAAGTTATGATATTTCTAATTTAGGGCTAAAATTAAAAACGTGGATAAAAATCATGACGGATTTAGATAGTTTGAGCCAAAAGAATACACAATATATATCCTAATTATCCACAACAATAATAGCAATAATAATATGAGGAACCACACTCACAAACTTGATTATATAATCATCATGAACCATTTATTACATATATAAATATAGATACACTCGCATTACAATATATATATAAATCTATATATATAACATGAACACATCCACAACACAAAGGACACTCCTATGACCTCCAAATGGACACAAAATGGACACAAATGGAGATACAACCATGGGGGTCATTCCTATGGGTTCAAAATAGACCTATATGCATGAGGAAATGAAAAGGAGAAGGGATTTATACCTCCCGGTAGATCGAATCGAAGAAAAACCTTCCCGGAGCGACACCGACACGTAGAGATTCCAAAAGGACACGAACGAGCTCTGAATCCTCCCAAACTTGGGTAGCTTCCTCCTTGGCTAGAATGGAGAAGGAAAGAAGAAGATTTGGTGGTGAAATGGAAGGATTTGGTGGAGAAATTGCTAGGGATTGCTCTCTAGGAATTTGGGGAAGAATAAGAGAGAGAAAAATAGATGGATAATGACAAATGGGAGGCTCAACCCTATCCTTATTGTGGCTGGCCATAAAGGTGGTTTTGTCCTATTAGGAGAAGTCCAAAAGCCCCTACTAACCTATTCTATGAGTATTAGGAAAGGGCTAATTGGTTGGGGCTAAATTAGTCATTCTAAAGTCTCTAATCACACTAACCTTATCCATAATAATTAGTCTAACCTCTAACTAAAATATTTCTATCATGTGGACTAAAATTAATATCATGTGGGCTATGCCTAACTAGTGTGTGGGTCCCACTAAAGTCAAACTACTCCCGGGTCCCCGTTTCAAGTCGGATTGAGCTGAAATTCGAACCCGACTCAAAAAACCCCAAAACAATATCATAAATAATAAAATAAATTTCAAAAATATTTTAAAATACAAAATGACAAAAATACTCCTGTTCCTGAAAACTGGGGGGGGTGACAAATTCCTCGAAATTAAAACCAAACAATAGTAAAATGTCAAAATCATAAGTCATAATTTTAAATAGTTTAAAAATGATTAAAAATCACAAAAAATTATAATATGAAATAATTATCAATAAATAATAATTATAATTATAAAATTTCAAAATTATCCTCATCTGGAAAATTGGGTGTTACAATCCTACCAACTTTATAAAAATTTTGTCCTCGAAATTAAGATGATCGCACCCCCTTCTAGGTCAAACATAGTCAAGGGTCAATCACTAGTCAATTTCTTAACATCCAAGTACTTAGTCATCAACTGGTCAACTTCTTCAGGTTTTACCTATGCTAGCTATCTAGGTGTTGGTAACTAGAATTTAGCAAAAGAGAAACTCTATAATAGACTAGCTCTTAACTTCCCAATCCTATCAAGTCACCTATAACTAAAATACCTACAAGCTAAGCACCTGAATACCAAATACCACATATATATATATATATATGCTCAAGAACAACAACCCATCACATATATCCTAAGTATATCATCTATATATATACATGACTGATCAACCAAGGGTTAAGGCAGACTAAACTTATAAGGGTCTGAAACAATGCTTAGAACTAGGCTAAGGATGAATGGTCTGAATCAAGGGGACATGGTATCTAGTGAAGGGTCTGCATACTGCCTATAAAGGTGATCAACACAAAGGAACTCAACACGAAGGAAACTTAACTAAAATGGAAAACTGAACCAAGTATAGGCTAAACAACATGTTTATAACCCTATACAACAATGGCCTATAGATACCAACTAACCTATATCCCATATGCCAATATCATCTGCAATCTATCTATACAAATAGACCTCTCGGTCTTAGTCTTAGGTGAAACTACAACTATACTCAAAGGCAGGCTCTGGTCATGGGTGCCTCATTGGAAAAGGTAAGAGAAAGTAGTAATAATCATCAAGGATGTAAGGCATACTAACATCCTATGTGTAACTGGTTGGTATTATAGATAACAGGAGAATTATCTGCAATGGGTTACTATTCTAACACCAATGCTAACTATCACCTCTAGGGTACAGACACTCTACAAGTCATCATACCATTACATATGAAGGAACTACCTATGAATAAGCTCTACAAAAATAAATATCCCTACTCCTAAGTCATTTATAACAATCAAAAGGGTATGATGTTTAAACCTTCTCAAGATACAATCTGTTAATCATATGCGTCTGTCTAAAATCATGTTGTCCAGAGTCTTCATCATGCTAGTGAGCAAGGCTACGATAATCACAGAGTCCTTGACTAAGGTACGTACCTCTAGGTTCATGGTATTTAAAATTTTTGTACTGCCGCATGCGACGGCAAAAACCTTAAATTTCCATACCCGAGAATACATCCAAAATCTGACTACATGTCCTCACTATGCCAACTAACACGACTATCGAGAATTCTAGATCCCATGATTTAGGCGACCTAGCCCATATGACTTTCTCAGAAAAAACAAACACAACAAAAGAGTAACATGACGAAAATAAATCAATCAACAAGGAACAGATGGAATCGGATTTCAAGGTAATTATAAAAGACAATTACGGGAATGGAATTGAGAAGAACGGAACTTGCAGCAAGATCTCCAATGGTCTGCGCATCCTTGACTGTCATGACGATAGCTCGCCCTGCTGGTTTCCTCCAGCCTGATGCTGATACTGCACAAATCTCTGCTGCTGATGCTGCATGAATCGCTGCTGCTGAAAGAAACCGAAAATGAAAGGAAAAGTCTCTGTACAGACGGAGGTGCACCTCCAATGTAGCAGAAACGCCAACTTGAGTCGACACAACAGAAGCTGCGGTCTCGAGGCCCTGATGAACAGGACGAGAGGTGGCCAGCCTCTCGATAGTATCCTCCGAACCGAAGCGATGAGATCGTGTCTTCATAACCATCATGAAGACAGATCAAAACAAGAAGCAATTTCTGAGAATGAAGCAAAAATTCAAGGAGAACAGTTTATATTCAAGGGAAGTCAATAAGCAACAATTTTTAGACAAAAGGAATAGGATTAAGAGTTTTTCCTAATGTGATTGAGTACCTCCAAAAATATCCTAATCCTACTGCAGGCTGTAGTGATACTCTAGTTCGAATACCACTACATAAACTCGACCTGTATAGGCTACCACTAAAAACGTGTCACGACCCGTACCCACTGTGAGGGTACGAGAACGTAATAACGCCCAGCCTACGCCGCAGTGTCGACGGTAGAACGCTGTTCTAGGTCATGAACTATAACTAGCATAATATGAATACTCTCCATAAGGAGGCCAACACAAAGGTACAACCCAATCACAATCTAAGGTAGAATGTAGCACGATAAAATAGATAAGAAATCCTCAACTGAGGTACAACAGAAAAGAAATACAAGTCTCATCAACTCTAAAATATACAACTCTGAATATAAAGACAACAGCTAAGCATGAAAATAAGGAACAGTCTAAGCTATCTACACTATACAAGGTATCATCCTGAGCAGCTGCCTGAGCCTCCCCAGGGGTCCAGGTCGCGAGTGTCAACTAGGCAAGCTCCAAGTAAGGGTACAGGGTTCCTCATCATCCTCTGTAAAATTTTCAACAGGTTCAGTCAGGACGGGACGAGCACAAAATATCTCACGCAGTTCATATCGAGTTAGGAAATATAAAGCATGCAATAGAGTAAAGTACATAAAATGCTGAAAGAAGAAGATATATAAAAAAAATAGTAGAGATTTGATAACAGGAAATATCTAAATATGATAAGTAAGAACTGTAAGGAACATGTGATTTTAGAGTACAATCTGGTTATATAAACGGGCTAGGAAAATACAATGGTAACTCCATTGTACGTGGGTGTACAACAGACATATACAATAGTTATACAATGTTGTACAATAGGATTTGAGTATATAAACAATTCTACTCCCCCTCTCCAATCAATACACAAGGATCTACTCCAGTTACGTTATCTTATACAATAGTGAACAATGTTATACAATGGATGTACAATGTTATACAATAGTGTACAATGGTCTATCCCTGGGGCTCATGTGATAATGAGAGTACAATATGCACAGTGAGTATACAAGGATATGGGTATTCAATAAATACAATATGGAAGTGAAATGCACAACACAATATGTATTTAGTGAATACAAGGAGATAATATCTCAAAAGAAGATCCATATAGTACCAATCCGTGATACAGTCGTGTCAGCATCAAGTACAGTAATCTAGAGCAAGAATGTAAATCCATACAAGTATGAAACGGTCAGAGAATGTACTCGCCTCGTATCTGAATGTCTGAAGTAAATGTACTGTCCGAGATGAGGTACCTGACTCCTATTTAGAGCAACACAAGTCAAGATGTATACAGAAGGTGATATATGAAATGTACAATGCATCTGCATGCTGTCTAGGTCAAACTAGACCAAAGTCAACCCTCGGTCAACTCTAGTCAACTAGACTAGTCAAACTAGGTCAAGTCCTAGCCCAACAAGTCTAATAAGTCTCACTAGGCCTAACCAAGCCTAGTCTAGCAATCACACACCAATCACAAGGCTATACAAGCCAAACACAAGCCACACATCAAGGCACATTCATATATGTTATTCATCAACATTATATATATATATATAAAAAGAGAGAAAGGAACTAACATGTAAGCTATGTGTATGTGTGAACATGGATGTGTACATGAAAAGAGAAAACATCACTAGTTATGAGTTTACACTACACATGGCACAAAACTAACTCATCTTCATTACACATGTATTTATACTTAACATGCATGGCTACAAGTATACATCTATATACATTAGAGTAGAGACTATTTAAGTTATAACTAACATGCATCTATACTTTACATAAATCTATATATATTATGGCAATCATTTAGAGAAGGGTTACATGGCTTGGTGGTTGATATAGAGTGGGGTGTCCTTGTGTAGAGGGTGAAGTTCATTCTCAGTTTAGTTCCACATTTACATATAAACTAAAGTGAGCTATCCCATAAACTGGTGTAACTAACCACATAAAATGAACCATGTTATCTGAAATCTGCATTAAGCCAACATCCCATATGCATACAGCTCATGCATTGGTTCTATGTCTACATATAAAATCTGATATTGCATTTATAATATTTATACATTATGCATTCATATCTATCATTACATATATACCTTGCATTTATATCTAGCATTCATTATATACTTTCATGCATGCATTGTATATCATTCTTTCATTTATGCATTTATGCATTGCTTACATATATTACATACTATGGAACCTACATATTCATTACAAGCCATACTTATACATGCTTACATTAGATAGGATACTTACACCTCATACATCATTTATTTAACCATTTACTCATGCTTGCATTCTCCATTTAATTATATAATGTATATACATTAATATGGGTTAAAATCAAATAGAACATTATATTACACACAAGGGTGCACAAAATGCATATACCGAATAGTAACTCCTACTAATAATCAATACTGTACCATCTCAGCATGAATTAAAATCTAGGATTAAAGTATATTATAGATCTATGTGTTAGCTTTCCGAAACTTCAAACGGATCGTGTTTTCGTTTCCGGAAACTCCCGGAATCGCAAAAACACCGAGAACGCGTTTGTCTTTCATACAGCTGACACTCAAATAATTCTCTAGAAAGTTACATAAAGAATTAGGCCTATTAATACATGTTTTTGGAAAGCTAACTTCAATACGCTTCTTTTAAGAAAAATGGGAGATTAAACCGAGCTTTGAGCTAGAAGTTATGACATTTCTAAGTTAGGACTGAAATTAAAAACGTGGATAAAAATCATGACGGATTTAGATAGTTTGAGCCAAAAGAATACACAATATATATCCTAATTATCCACAACAATAATAGCAATAATAATATGAGGAACCACACTCACAAACTTGATTATATAATCATCATGAACCATTTATTACATATATAAATATAGATACACTCTCATTACAATATATATATAAATCTATATATGTAACATGAACACATCCACAACACAAAGGACACTCCTATGACCTCTAAATGGACACAAAATGGACACAAATGGAGATACAACCATGGGGGTCATTCCTATGGGTTCAAAATAGACCTATATGCATGAGGAAATGAAAAGGAGAAGGGATTTATACCTCCCGGTAGATCGAATCGAAGAAAAACCTTCCCGGAGCGACACCGACACGTAGAGATTCTAAAAGGACACGAACGAGCTCCGAATCCTCCCAAACTTGGGTAGCTTCCTCCTTGGCTAGAATGGAGAAGGAAAGAAGAAGATTTGGTAGTGAAATGGAAGGATTTGGTGGAGAAATTGCTAGGGATTGCTCTCTAGGAATTTGGGAAAGAACAAGCGAGAGAAAAATAGATGGATAATGACAAATGGGAGGCTCAACCCTATCCTTATTGTGGCTGGCCATAAAGGTGGTTTTGTCCTATTAGGAAAAGTCCAAAAGCCCCTACTAACCTATTCTATGAGTATTAGGAAAGGGCTAATTGGTTGGGGCTAAATTAGTCATTCTAAAGTCTCTAATCACACTAACCTTATCCATAATAATTAGTCTAACCTCTAACTAAAATATTTCTATCATGTGGACTAAAATTAATATCATGTGGGCCATGCCTAACTAGTGTGTGGGTCCCACTAGAGTCAAACTACTCCCGGGTCCCCGTTTCAAGTCGGATTGAGCTGAAATTCGAATCCGACTCAAAAAACCCCAAAACAATATCATAAATAATAAAATAAATTTCAAAAATATTTCAAAATATAAAATGACAAAAATACTCCTATTCCTGAAAACTGGGGGGTGACAAATTCCTCGAAATTAAAACCAAACAATAGTAAAATGTCAAAATCATAAGTCATAATTTTAAATAGTTTAAAAATGATTAAAAAATCACAAAAAATTATAATATGAAATAATTATCAATAAATAATAATTATAATTATAAAATTTCAAAATTACCCTCATCTGGAAAACTGGATGTTACAAAAGTTTTGACGCCATCCCCTCTCATAAAGAAATGAGACCAACGGAGTCCTGTTCCAAACATTCGTTTCTTGTAAGATTGAATAATAGTATGCAGATCATGGGAAAATAGAATCTTCTACTATCTTCATCTCACTTTCCAAGAGCTTTTACTTTCAACCAACTCTATATAAACTTCAATTGATACATAGAAATAAAAAATAACATATTTATGAATTTCTCATATATAAAACAAATGGTATAAGGATAAACTGGAAATAAATTATGTAACCAATATGTTTATCTAGTAAAACCTCTAGGCTTAATTTTCAAATGTTATACCCTCAACTACAAAAAATATGAAGGCACTGACTGCATGATTTAGACGAAAGACGAAGATCAAAGTAATGATAATCATACCACGATACAAATTATGCTTACCTCATATATCTATAGCCTAAAACTAAAAGAAACCTAACAAAGGACTCAGATATCTCATATCTTTGTCCTCAAAGTAAATTAGGAAATTTCTTATAAAGGATTGGAATAAGCTTCAAACAAAACTATTTTTGGGTAAACCACGTCAGCTTGAAGTGAGTCTAGAAAAAAGATGCAAGTACGTAAGTGGAACACTCCATTTCCAACCTTCATCCCCAGTGACAGCCAACCTTCATCCCCAGGAATAAGGTCTATTCTCTGCTCTATACAAATTCCATAGTACCTACCAACATCGATGTACGAGCTGCTGCTACTTAGCCAACAAGGCCACCTTTCCACATGATAGCCAACCTTCATCCCCAATGATGGATCACCGCTTTTGCCTTTTCGTTTCAACTTGCAACAGAGGCAAGAGTTGTCTATCAATAGTAAGATGGGCATTAGCAGCTAGATTAGTGTGTGCATTTCCGACTGTGCTAACCACTGATAATGTTTGGCACATGTTAATGCTATGATTTTGGGCAATGCACGACGTAGGTAACTTGGAAGTAGATTTTCATTATTGACTCATACATCAAAGTTGTGATAGGAAAAGAAAAATTAAAGGTGGTATCAAGCCGCTAATACAAAAATAAGATGAAGAATGCAAATGATGAACGAAAGACATCAATATGAGGCTGCATTGTTTCTAAAGGATTTTCACTTACAACAAACAATCTGGAGGGGGTTTTATTTTTACATATGGAATGTAAGCAGGGAATTTCAGCTAAAGTTTGATGGTACCAGTCGACAAAAGGATCAAGGAAAAAGAAACAAATTAGTATATTACAACACGATTACATCATGTTGGCATGTTTCAAATGACTTTATAGACAGGTTCTATGTGCATATGCCACCTTCCTGTCCATTCTTCTATCATGAAATGACCAGCCTTCTTCATATTCATCATAGTCCAAGCCTTCTTCCATTATAATGGAGTCGACTATGGAACACAAGAAAGCTCCACACTGGAATTGACACAAGCATCTATAACCAGCTATCAACTTGAAGTCAACCATGTTGATGCTAAATTCCTAACCAAGTGTAATGCCCCGCTCCGCTCGAGGCATTTGGTTGGCTTGTTGGATGGGATCAGAATGTTGGACCATAACTTGTGTTGAAGATCAAGAGATTTGAGACTGATGCAGTCTCTCTGAGCTGGCTAGACGGATTAAGTGTTGGAACGTGGCTCGCTGGTGGAGCTACGCTTAGGGAAATGTGTACAACCAGAATAAGAAGACCCTTTTATGCAGGCAAGTGGAACTGTCCTCCTTCCTCCTTATTCTTGCATGCTTAATAAATGGAATAACGTGATGCTATGAATATGTCCCTAATGTCTCTTACCTTGAATGTTGAATAATTGTGATGCGATGCTTTAGTTGCTAAATCGATAGAGATGCATATGCTGGAAATTATTGAGAATAACACATGAACTTTGAATTGCTGAACGAACCACACTCGAGCTGCTAATGTATTATGATGCCTGGGAATGAATCGATAATGTCCCTTATGCTTAATCTTGATGAAATAAATGAATCACTTGAATAATGAGATGCTGCGTGAATGATACATGAGAAAAGAATTGAATATGCTATTGTTCCTATGAAATGAATGAAATGCTACAGGTCCCTTCGAAATGAATGAATGCTGTTGTTCCTCCTTAGAAGGAACGTAATAAGAAATGTTGCAATGGAACAAACAATAAGAATGATGAGGCTTGGGATCATGGAGATCACCAAGTAGAATGATGGTAATAATTAGTCGTTGAACATGGCTCGGGATTGAGATGAGATGTTGAACTGTTGGCTCTGTTTACTTTTAGTTGCTTTATCATACATTTGTGTTATCAAGTCGACACGCATTCGCATGGTCATGGACGTACTTGTACAAGTCTGAGTAAGTTTCCTCGAACGGTACCTGGGATACCGGGACCGATTAGACCCGGAAGGAAACATTGGTCGTGCTCTGGTGGCACGAGGTATTACGGGACATTCGGCTAGGCTTGCAACCTACCCTGGAATGGTGCGTCGTAATACCCGTTGGAAAGTCCTTTATGGTACAGTTTCACCAACGACCATGTAGTCAGGATGCATGTTAACGAATGTTTTGTGAAGACAGAATAAGTATATCATATTATCCTGTATTTTTATGCAGGTACAAGGGAGTTGGCTATCAGTAAGAAATCACTTAAATGTGATATACTCAATATATGTGTTGGTTTAACTTGCGTGCTTAATGTGCCAAGTAAATGATGCTATGCATAGTCTTTCAATATGAGAACCTGCTTAACATGTTAAATTCAGTATGCTAGAAAGATGCCTTGTGATAACCGTTGCTCAAATATAACATACATGCTAAGTGATGCTTGAAGTGAGAATTGTCATAACATGTTTAAGCTGATATTGTTAACGATGCATCAATGATGCCTTTGCATGATAACACCAAGAATGCTATAATGATATGTCCATATGAATGCTACTAAGAATATGTTTACATGCTTCACTCTGATTATTGCCCATGAACTGTAAACTGATGCTAGGCCCCAAGTAGAAAGATCATTCTATTAAAATGCTTGCTAAAATCGACCAGTTAGTGTTGGTTTAGACGAATGGGTTGGATTTTGCTTGCCAGTACATAGATGATGCGCTGACCCACGTTTTGTGGACATATGCTCGTGCTTGGGATATTCTACACACGAATATTGGCTTGATCGATCCCGCGGCATCGAAGATTAATTAGGCATATAGAAGCTCTCCTTGTTCAAGATGATGTCTTCTGTTATAAAGGGCATAATGTATGGAACATTGTAATCAGTTATACCAGTGAGTTGTAAGCCAAGTCAGTATATCAAGTTGTAATCCAATGTATCTAAGTATCAAATGTAAGCTTTGTAGCATTGTTCAGTTGGCTTTCAATGTAAAGTGAGATGTGTTGTAAGCATTGTACTTCAATATAAGTCTTGTACTCTTCTTCAATTTTCAATAAAGAGAATAGAGTTCTATATATCTCTGTGTGACTTCAAGTAATCCTTTTGTCTCCGCTGCTATAAAGAAGTGATGTACTTCTATTCAAATAGAAATATTGTCCTCATTAACTTCAATTTGTCTGCTTCTGCCACTGCGATATGTTCCTATTGGAAGATTATTATTTATGTACCATATTTGCCTTGTACAAGTGCAATACCAGACTTGTACGGCATCACGCCCAAGCGAAGACGATCGATTCTAAGAGATAAAATATGTAAATAAATGACTCTACGAATCGGGGTGTGACAAATTGGTATCAGAGCACGGCTTTACGTCCTTTGTCTTTTCTTTGATTCGTTTCAAATCAAAGTTGCATCGACGATTAACCAAAGTTGCTTCCGCGATCACTCAACGTTGCTTCCACGATTAAATCAAAGATTGCTTCCGCGGTTATGCTATTATTGTTCTGTAATCATCCTTATGTGGTTCGCGTTTGAAAGTTTGTTGACTCTCTTGGCTGCTCACTGGATGTTTCGTACAATAAGTCTATATACATTGTGATGCCCCTGAATGAATGATTATTGTTAGTTTGGACACAAATAACCCAACAATGACTTGATGCCATAGTATGCTATATTGTGAATGCTGTTGGGAATATAGGAATAAAGAAAGTGGCTATGTATGCTGTAACAAGTTGGGAATTATAAGTGATGTTGGGAAAAGAATTGTGAATGGGGTAATTGATGGATGAGTTCAACAAAATTGCTGAGTTGACTCATATATGTTACCCTGAGAATTTGAGACCCTAAGAATATTGGCTTATGGTTTGAGACCCCAAGATGTTGGCTAAGTGTTGTGATCATTATAGATCACGAATGTCCGAAATAGATTGAGTTGGTATTGTTTAAGGATGGCTTCATTTCTGAGTGGTATATTGCCTCTACCACCTCATAACGAGATGTATGTTGACCCTTTCCATAGAATAGCAATGAGACTATATGTGGGTACTGGGTAATGCCGAGACTTAGCTGGGAGTCATGTATTATGGCTAGATGACTCGAGTGTTCCTTAACGGTGATGTTATATTGAGTAGCAAGATTGTCGAAAATTGTAACTGGTGGCTTGGTTAGAAATTGTTTAGTCGAGTGATGACTCAGACTAATAAGACCGTTAGTATGCCATGGGTAAATAGATTTAGCTAGAGAATATTGTGGCTTAGAATACCTGAATGTTGATTTTGATTGGTTGGATGCAAATCAAATGTGGCTAATACAAAGTTGGTTGCGTAGCTGAAAGTTTTGGAAATGTTGTCGGTAATCCAAAGAATATTAGAAATCCGTGCCTTGACCCTACGGTGTAATAGATGTCAATCCATCTTGATCACCAAAGGATAGTCGTTGCATATGTGCATGTATGCTGAGGAATTGAATTGCACTAAAAAAATAACAAGTAGTGACTCTGAATACTGGTGTTGCCTAGAGGATGGTTAAGTGATACATAAATTGTCGGAAAGAAAGGGATAAACTATTCGACCCTTGTTGCATGAGATTTAAGAATGCCCACAAGATAGTTTGATGATTGAGAAATAAATGGGAATGAGAAATTGCAAACGTGTTGGATAATGTCGGTATAGGTGACTGTTGGTTGAGATATAGATTGTTGGCTTATGACTTAGTGGTGTGACTTCGTCATACAGACCGAATAGTATGGTTACATAGTTATGTTAAGACTATCGGAATCAATGACCCTTGAATAGTTATCCTCGGCTTATGGGTTCGTGTGAGTACAAAGAAATTAGAATAGAAATTAAATTATTGGAATTTACTTGATGGATTATTAGAACGATGAGAATCTTATGTTGGGTTGGGATTGACCGTAATGTTGTTAGATCGATCTTAGTCGATCATTGGGTAAGTCTAAGAATGAGCCTCTGTGGGAATTATTTCCTTGAGGAAGACCCTGGATAGATAGACTTAACCCTAGCGACTAGTTGATGACTTACAATTTGTTGGCATAGCCGACAATGGAGATTAGTTATTCAGACTGAGTGGATACCCATAGGTTTGGGTAGAGTCTCTTAGGACTGTCGGTTGCTTGTTGGCCCTGAGAATAAGAAACTAGCATGATCCCTAGTAGCCGTCCACTCTAGGGGAGTCACCTGAATGATTAGGTTTAGCTGTCGGTATAGCTAACCATAGAGACTTGACCGATTAATAGGGTGACCATTGGCGACCGTTTGATAACCTTTGGCATTAAACGAGAGATGGTGATGAGTATGATCTAAGAAGGATAAGTTGTATGTATATGTTTCAAGATGAACCTTAGAGAAGTTTGACCCTTGAGGATTATGTATTGGCCTATAGCGGGAATGTTGGATCGGTATCTATAGTCGGGTAGCTGGGTTAACCTTGACTGTTGCATAGAATTATACCATGACTCGGGTAATCGATAGTTGGTGATGTCGGATTGTATCTTTTAGAAAAGATGAATTATCTTGGTGAAAAATATTGTTGGATTTGGGAAGGAATATGATTGCATGTGGTGAACTCTTGATGTGATTGGCTCTAAGTTAGACCCTTGACGGAGTGTTAGAAATATTATGCTTGGATAGAGAGTTATCGCTGATGTTAAATGTTGTGGCTTGGAAGATAGTGATTATGGCAAAGTGAATGAAGTAATAAGTCAATTGAAGGGATGCTAAATCGGATTTGGAAAAGAGAGTTATATCGTGGCTGATCGAATCGCACTAACATGGAAGTTGGCTGAAGTACATATATTTTGGGGATGCCTAAAATATGTGTATGGATCCAACCGAAGTGATAGGTTGCGACTGAGATAACATTATGGGAAGAATTTATCGCACTAGCGCAGACTTTGGCTGAAATACATATATTTTGGGGACGCTTGAGATATGTGTATGGATCCAAACGAAGTGATATATTGCGACCAAGACAAAATTACAAGGAAAATATTGGTGAATCAATGAAAAGTTGCAAGTATTAAAAAAGAGATAGACAGAACGAATTGCTGAAGAATTAAATGGTACAATTGGATAGCTATTTTGAGATGACCGAGCGTGCTGAAATGAATATTGAATTGAAGCTGAATGAATAACTCGTTGAGACTAAGTGAATCTGGTATATGAGTTGTGCCCTTAAGTTTCGAGGACGAAACTTTTTCTGAGTGGAATATTATGTAATGCCCCGCTCCGCTCGAGGCATTTGGTTGGCTTGTTGGATGGGATTAGAATGTTGGACCATAACTTGTGTTGAAGATCAAGAGAGTTGAGACTGATGTAGTCTCTTTGAGCTGGCAAGACGGATTAAGTGTTGGAACGTGGCTTGCTGGTGGAGCTACGCTTAAGAAAATGTGTGCAACCAGAATAAGAAGACCCTTTTATGCAGGCAAGTAGAACTGTCCTCCTTCCTCCTTATTCCTGTATGCTTAATAAATGGAATAACGTGATGCTATGAATATGTCCCTAATGTCTCTTACCTTGAATGTTGAATAATTGTGATACGATGCTTTAGTTTCTAAATCGATAGAGATGCATATGCTGGAAATCATTGAATGAATAACATATGAACTTTGAATTGCTGAACGAACCACACTCGAACTCTTAATGTATCTTGATGCCTGAGAATGAATCGATAATGTCCCTTATGCTTAATCTTGATGAAATAAATGAATCACTTGAATAATGAGATGATGCGTGAATGATACATGAGAAAAGAATTGAATATGATATTGTTCCTATGAAATGAATGAAATGCTACAGGTTCCTTCGAAATGAATGAATGTTGTTGTTCCTCCTTAGAAGGAACGTAATGAGAAACGTTGCAATGGAACAAACAATGAGAATGATGAGGCTTGGGATCATGGAGATCACCAAGTAGAATGATGGTAATGATTAGTCGTTGAATATGGGTCGGGATTGAGATAAGATGTTGAACTGTTGGCTCTGCTTACTTTTAGTTGCTTTACCATGCATTTGTGTTATCGAGTCGACACACATTCGCATGGTCATGGATGTACTTGTACAAGTCTGAGTAAGTTTCCTCAAACGGTACCTGGGGCACCGGGACCGATTCGACCCAAAAGGAAACATTGGTCGTGCTATGGTGGCACAAGGTATTACGGGACATTCGACTAGGCTTGCAACCTACCCTGGAATGGTGCGTCGTAATACCCGTTGGAAAGTCCTTTATGGTGCAGTTTTACCAACGACCATATAGTCAGGATGCATGCTAACGAATGTTTTGTGCAGACAGAGTAAGTATATCATATTATCCTGTATTTTTATGTAGGTACAAGGGAGTTGGCTATCGGTAAGAAATCACTTAAATGTGATATACTCAATATATGTGTTGCTTTAACTTGCGTGCTTAACGTGCCAAGTAAATGATGCTATGCGTAGTCTTTCAATATGAGGACCTGCTTAACATGTTAAATTTAGTATGCTAGAAAGATGCCTTACGATAACCGTTGCTCAAACATAACGTACATGCTAAGTGATGCTTGAAGTAAGAATTGTCATAACATGTTTAAGCTGATATTGTTAACGATGCCTCAATGATGCCTTTGCATGATAACACCAAGAATGCTATAATGATATGTCCACATGAATGCTACTAAGAATATATTTACATGCTTCACTCTGATTATTGCCCATGAACTGTAAACTGATGCTAGGCCCCAAGTAGAAAGATCATTCTATTAAAATGCTTGCTAAAATTGACCAGTTAGTATTGGTTTAGGCGAGTGGGTTGGATTCTGCTCGCCAGTACATATATGATGCGCTGACCCACGTTTTGTGGGCAGGTGCTCGTGCTTGGGATATTCTACACACGAAGATTGGCTTGATTGGTCCCGCGGCATCGAAGATTTGTTGGGCATACAGAAGCTCTCCTTGTTCAAGATGATGTCTTCTGTTATAAAGGGCATAATGTATGGAATATTGTAATCAGTTGTACCAGTGAGTTGTAAGCCAAGTCGATATATCGAGTTGTAATCCAATGTATCCAAATATCAAATGTAAGCTTTGTAGCATTGTCAGTTGGCTTTCAATGTAAAGTGAGATGTGTTCTAAGCATTGTACTTCAATACAAGTCTTGTACTCTTCTTCAATTTTCAATAAAGAGAATAGAGTTCTATATATCTCTGTGTGACTTCAAGTAATCCTTTTGTCTCCGCTGCTATAAAGTAGTGATGTATTTCTATTCAAATAGAAAGATTGTCCTCATTAACTTCAATTTGTCTGCTTCTACCGCTGCGATGTATTCCTATTGGAAGATTATCATTTATGTACCATCTTTGCCTTGTACAAGTGTAATACCAGACTTGTACGGCATCCCGCCCAAGCGAGGACGATCGATTCCAAGAGAAAAAATATGTGAATAAATGACTCTACAAATCGGGGCGTGACACCAGGGAACCTATGAGCAAGAGAGAACCTTGGATAAAACCCATAGAAAGTCATATCCCAGTTAGGTAAAGTATCTCTTTGTCATGCAGTTAAAGCTCATGCAACTAAGAAACACTCTACAAGTTTCCTCTGGACTAGAGTCTAACAAAGATGTATATGATACAATTTGCTACAGGAAATCGCACAAATATCTACAACACATTAAGCCATAAAACAAAAAAAAGGAAATTCACATACTTTTCAGTTTCATGATAAACAAGTACATTCTTCAAATCTAAAGTTCTTTCGTTTGAAACTACCAAGACAAATACATCATCATGAATAGCGTTGATTGTCCATATTAATGGCCCTCCATTCCCTGATATTAACTGATTGTTTAGCTGTGCATACATATACATATGCATTGATAGAGAGAGATGCATGCTTGTGGATGCCACAAAAGGCACTATCTGTAACACCCAGTTTTCTAGATGAGGGTAATTTTGAAATTTTATAATTATAATTATTATTTATTGATATTTATTTCATATTATGATTTTTGGTGATTTTTAATCATTTTTAAACTATTTAAACCATGACTTGTAATTTTGGTATTTTACTAGTGTAACACTAGAGGCAGCTTGACCTAGAGCCTAGCCATGTGATTAGGGTGTTTCATTTATCATTTCTAGTTTGAGGATATTTTTGTCATTTTGAATTTAATTGAATTTAATATATATTATTTGGAATTTAATATATTATTAAGAATGGTGTGATTTTAATATTATTTAATTCATTGCCTTGTAGTGTGTTTAGCCCTAGACTAGATTTGACCTAACCTAGATCAGTCATAGCTAATCTTAGCTAACCATGGTTAGTGTTAGTTAGTGTTAGTTAGAATTTGTTAGCCTTGGTTAAGTCATGACTAGATGGAACAACTAGGTCACAACTTGACTAGTGTGAAACCTAGGCTTGTGAACCATTGAATTAATTAGATTGATTTATAGCCATTGATCACCCCAAAACCCTAACCCTAGCATTTATGGCCAGCCACCTTGGGTTCCACACCTTATTTAATGCCTCTTCCATCTAGGGCTAGCCTCCTTTAGGAAATTAGCAAGTTGGAAAAAGAGGTAAATCCCAATCTTCTCCAATCCATATCTTTTCTATTTCAACTCCTTTTTTCTTCAAATTTCTTGCAATAGGATCTAATCCTTGTGTATTTTCGGTCCATGGTGAGAAATTTCAGTGGAGGAACAATTTGGAGGAGTTTGGGTAGCAAGAGGAACACCCCTCTTTGGACCTTTTTGAGTTATTTCACACACCTAGGTAATTCCTATTTCTCTCCATCAAATGGTGATTTCTAAGCATGAATAGGAAGCCCTAGGAGTACCATAACTATTGGTATAGGTATTGCTAGGTTTCGTATCTAATACGTGTCCGTATCGGACACGTATCAGTGGGCATGTCTAGGTGTTCGACGAAATGCCACAATGGGCATTTCGTTCTTATTTTCTATTTTTGTTTGAATAAGAAATTAGGGTTTGGCTTCGCTTGTTGATTTCTGTTGGACTGAGGTGTTGTTTGTGTTGTGTTGTCTCGGAATGGACACGTGAACATGTTGTCTCCACACGCATAGCACACGCGTAGCGGTCCCCTGCTACTCGGGGGCCATAACTCACTGGACACGCCACGTGGATACGAGAAATTTGACACACAGGTCGGGGCCGACACTGACACGAGGCTCCCCAAGTTTCATGAGTCCTTATGTCGTGTCGGACACGCAGTTGCGAGTGCACTGGTCGTGTACTGTGTTGGTTCAGCCGACTTTTGGCCGCTGATACGTGTGTCGTGTCACTGACACACGTATCGTGGACCCAAATCAGGGTGTCCACATCCTAGACCTAGACACACTCGACACTGGAACACAAGCTCAGGGTTTGTGTCGTGTCGTGTCACGTGCACGAGGCCAATGAACACGTGCACGAGACTGTTTTTACACTGTTAGTTCCAGTTCTTAGTCACTGTGTTAATTTCCAGTTTTAATGGTTTAATTTATGATTAAATTGCTATTTTAAATTCCTGGACATGTTTAATAGTTCATGTTAGTTCGAAATTACTTATTAGAATAGGTTTTATGTTATGGAATGAGATTTTGGCATTGAGGATGGACTGTTATTGACTGATACCGCATTGATATTCAAATTCCCAAACTTTAATTCCTATATTAAATCTGATTTTAAATTGATGTTAAGTATCATGATTAATTTCTTGGACATGTGTATTAATCTTTGTTAGTTGATTTTATAAGTTGGATTGGGTTTTTATTGAGAGAATGGAATATTAGATATGTGGTTTGGACTTGACTGAGACATTAGCTTTGAATGATTCATTTTCCTTAAACTGTCAAATTGATTCATTCCTTTTTAAACTGATTTTGAAGTTAGATTCAATGTTTATCCAAATTACATGTTCTAATTCATTGTTAGTTCAAATTAGTGAATGGTTCGAATTGGGTGAAGGATATTTAAACTGTCAATTTATTCACTGTTGTATATTAGTCTTCCAGGAATTCCAATACCTGAATTGGTTTCCTTTCCTTAACTGAACTTGAATGATCAATTTAATGTTAATTCTTATACATTGTTAGTCCACTGTTTTGTTAGAATTCATGGGTGGCTGAACTCAAATTGGTGTTGGGGTTGATTGATATGTTTACTGTCAACCAACCTGAGATTTTAAGTTCCATTTTCCTGCTTGCATATTACCATTTCCTGATACATATCATCAACCTATTGCTGCCCTTTAATATACCACATTATACACACAGGAACACCATACCACTGTTTCCATATTTCAATGCACTGTTAATTCCTATATCCATGTTCACCTCATCGATTTCCCAGGTTTACACACACATGCTCTCATGTTATATCCCTCCCTGTTTTCAGGATTGTACACACAATTCCTATATCTATGTACACTCTCATGTCACAGGAACATACATGCTTACACGAACACTCATCCTCACTCACACATACACGCATGTACACAAATCCTATTCCCATGTGACACTACACCATGTACTCTCAACACACACACACATGAACACAAATACACATGTGCCCATCCTTCTATGTGTATGCATATATATATATATATATATATATATATATATATATATATATATATATATGTGTGTGTGTGTGTGTGTGTGTGTGTGTGTGTGTGTGTGTGTGTGTGTGATGCACATACTCTTGTATCCTATATATTACAATGTGTGTACTATTTTATATTAGATTTATATATTGATATGTGTATATGTGATATGAGGTTTGGTATATAGGCATGATATAGCCTATAGCCTAGGACTCATTGCCTATGGGTGTGACTGTATGCATAGTGAGTGTCTAGTTAGACTTGTATAGCAATATATATATATATATATATATATATATATATATATATATATATATATATATATATATATATGTGTGTGTGTGTGTGTGTGTGTGTGTGTGTGTGTGTGTGATGCACATACTCTTATATCCTATATATTGTAATGTGTGTACTATTTTATATTAGATACATATATTGATATGTGTATATGTGATATGAGGTTTGGTATATAGGCATGATATAGCCTATAGCCTAGGACTCATTGCCTATGGGTGTGATTGTATGCATAGTGAGTGTCTAGTTAGACTTGTATAGCCTAGATGTGGTGTGGGCTTACTAGAATAGACTAGTTAGACTAGTATAGACTTGTTTGACTTAGGTTTGACCTAGTTTGACTTCTAAGGTTGACCAGAGTTGACCAAGAGTTGACTTTGGTTTAGATTGACCTAGATTCATATAGAATGCATTGTAATGCATCTTATTATCATTTTAGACTTATAGTGACTTGTACTGTTCTATAGGAGACATACTCCACTCCTCGGACAGTAGATACTCTACAGATACTCAGGATACAGGCGAGTACATTCTCTGATTATTTCATATCCTGCTTAGGAGTATATTTCCTGCTTTAGATTACTTTACATGATGCTGACACGTTGAAAACACGGATTAGTACTATATGGATCTTGTCGTGTGATGTTATCCCCTTAGCGGATACATCGTGTATTTCGTGTTCGTGTACTTTATCATGAGCATCGTGTACTCCTTGTGCTCGTGCTTTTCATGTGCAAATCGTGTGAAATCGTGTATACTCATGTGCTCACATGATCTTCGTGTACGACTATACTTCGTGTACGACAACATAACTTGGCTAGATTTTTGTGTATTGATTGGGACGGGAGAGTAGAAGTGGTTCTGTAATAAATCCAGTATATTACTCGTGTGCAACCTCTTTAGATTACTCATGTGCAACATCGTGTCGTTTACATAACCATCTTGTGCTCTGAATCACTAGTCACTGATAGTTCTCTATATATTGTATCTATTTACTTACAGTCTCTCTTTTTACATCATGTTGTTCTTCAGTTTCCTGTATCTTACTCTCTAGCATGTTTATATTTCCTAACCTGTTATGATTTTGTTAAGATGTACTGTGCTCGTTCCTGTCCTGACTGGACCTGTTGAAAATATTACAGAGGACGAGGCGTTCTGCCCTACTTATTACGTACGACCCTAGAGGATTGCTATGACCTCGACCAGCAGCAGGACCCACTAGCAGTGGATGACACTCCCCTAGATTAGGATGTCTTTCATTATCTTTTTTGGATTACTGTATTGAGATTCTGAGTTGTATTTTGGGATATGTATTTATTTAGACACTTAGACTTATCTGGATTGTATTCTCTGTGGATTTCATTCTGTTCTATCTATCTATCTATCTATCTATCTATCTATCTATCTATCTATCTATCTATATATCTATCTATCTATCTTTTATCATGCTCTACCTTAGATTTGATTGAGACTGTATTGCTATGTCACCTCCATTCGGAGTGTATATGCTGTACATGTACCTTTATATTGTTAGATGTTGACCTAGGACAGCGTTCTACCGTCGATACTGCGGCGTAGGCTGGACGTACCCACGTCTTATGCCCTTACTCTAGGGTGCGGGTCGTGACACATTTTTAGTGGTGGCCCACGCAAGGTTTTCGAACTAGAGTATCACTACAGCCTGCAGTAGGATTAGGATATTTTTGAGGGTACTCAATCACACTAGGAAAAACTCCTTATCATATTCATTTTATCTAAATTTGCTACTTATCGTCTTTCTTTGAATTTTTAACTGTCCTCCTTTGATATTTCGACTCATTCTCAGTAATTGGTTCTTGTTTGATCTGTGTCTCTAGGATGGTTGAGACACGATCGCATCGCTCTGGCCCAGCAGACGCTGGTGAGAGGTCTACCACCCCTCGCCCGATTGAGGACGCTGGGACCACAGCACCTCCTGTTTCTGCTCACGTAGGAGCGTCTGCAGCTTTTGGGAGTGTACCTCCACCTGTCCGGAGGTCTTTCCCGGTCATTTTGGATACATTCCAGCAGCAGTTACCTTCAGGGGCAGTGGCTCAGATGTTTACCCTTTTCCAGCAATTCCTGGAGACTCAACAGCAGATGCAGCAGAGTCAGTCTGCTGATCTCCGACAGAACGTACACGATACCCACCAGTTGGTCAGGGCGACAGTAGAGCTGGTGGCTGCTCGGCCACTGGGAGGCCAGATTCAGCATCAGTATCAGCAGAGGCTTGTTCAGCAGTACCTTCAGGGTCAGAGACGTACATATTTCTACCATACATCCAGACAGCAGCAGGACGCTAGGTGCAATTTCTGCAAGAAGGCAGTCCATGGGTGGAACGACTGCCGGATGAGGCTTGGCAGGTGTTTACTTTGTGGTTCAGTGTAGCATCGGTGTAGGGAGTATCCCAAGTGCCAGACAACAATGACTCAGAGAGCCGGAGTGAGGGCTCCGGTGAGCCAGCAGGAGGGATTACCCTTTCAGACTCAGCCGCAGAGATTCGTACAGCTTCGGGCTGGAGGAGGCCAGCAGGGGCGAGCTTATGCTATGGCAACTGAGAGTGCAGGCAGTAGGAGAGCTTATCGCAGGTTCTCTCCATCTCCATTTCGTTCCTTGCCATATCTTAACCATCTTGAAATCTAGTTCCAACAGATCTTGCTTATCGTTCTTGTTCGTAGATTAATCTGATTCTTGGTATTCATTGTCGATTCAATTTTCTGCCAAGATAAATCATATGGGCTAGGTCACCTCAGTTATGGGATCTAGAATCTTCGATAGTCGTGCTAGCTGGCATAGTGAGGACATATAGTCGGATTTAGGACGTATTTCTCGGGTGTAGGAATTTAAGGTTTTCGCTGCCAAGCATGCGGCAATGCAAAAATTTTAAATACCATGATTCTAGAGGTATGTACCTTAGTCAAGGACTCTGTGATTATCATAGCCTTGCTCACTAGCATGACGAAGACTCTGAGTAACATGCTTTTGGACAGACGCATATGATTATCAGATTATATCTTGAGAAGGTTTTTAAACATATCATCTCTATCATACCCTTCTGTTGTTTTAAAAATGTATTCCATCAAATAACTTAGGAGTAGGAATATTTAGTTGTAGAGCTTATTCATATGTAGTTCTTTCATAGTGTAATGATGTGATGACTTGTAGAGTGTCTGTACCCTAGAGATGATAGTTAGTATTGGTATTAGAATAGTAACCCATTGTAGATGATTTTTTAATTATTTATAATACCAACCAGTTTACATATAGGATGTTAGTATGCCTTACAGCCTTCATGATTGTTATTACTTTCCTTACCTTTTTCTAGTGAGACACCCATGACCAGAGCCTTTCCTTGAGTATAGTTGTAATTCACCTAAGACTGAGAGGTCTATATATACATATAGATTACAGATGGTATTGGCATATGGGATATGGGTTTGGTTGGTACCTATAGGTCATTGTTGTATAGGATTATTGACATGTTATTTAGCCTATATTTTGTTCAGTTTTCTATTTTAGTTAATTTCTCTTTGTGTGGAGTTCAGTCATGGTTGATCAACCTTTATAGGCAGTGTGCAGACCCTTCACTAGATACCATGTCCCCTAGGTTCAGACTTATACAAGTTGTTCACTGCACTCAAATTTCATTACCTACCATGTTGCATCATAGGTTTCACTGGACCATAGTTCAAATCCCAATTATTGACTAACCAATATAACCATCAACCCCTTACCATATTCTGTATATCTGGAGAGTTGGTATCATGCATACTAGAGGCCTGTACTCACCACTTGGGACAGTTTACTGTTCTGTCCCAGTACACCTTACAGTATCTGACCCCTTCGTTGGAGTGCTAGGCATGTGGTAGGGAGTGTGTGTTTTTAGACCCTGAGTAGAGTTGAGGTGATAAGGGTTAATATATATATAGTTTGTATATATATAATGTATTTTGATTGGTACGTAGCCTGCACTCATTTGCAGTATACTGCCTATTGCATTCTCTGTACACCAGTCTGGTTCACTTCTTCAGACCACTGTCCTGCATGTAGTTAGTTCAGCCAGATATAGAGGAGAGGCCAGGTTGATCTAGAGGCATGTTTCAGTCACCATGTAGGTTTTCTTTCACTTTGACTATACAAGTGGACCCAAATGTCCTATCATTTAGCTCATAATTTCAGTCTCCTTAGCATCATTTCCTTTTGTCTACACTGATGTTGCAGACCATTCACCCTTAGCCTAAATTCTAAGCATCTGTTCAGTCACTTATAAGTTTAGTCTACTTTAACCCTTGGTTGATCAGTCATATATATATATATATATATATATATATATATATATATATACATATATATATAGATAATATACTTAGGATATATGTGATGGGTTGTTGTTCTTGAGCATATATATATGTGGTATTTGGGATTGGTGTGCTCAGCTTGTAGGTACTTAGTTAGGGGTGACTTGATAGGATTGGAAAGTTTAGAGCTAGCCTATTATAGAGTTTCTATTTTTACTAAATTCTAGTTGCCAACACTTAGGTAGCTAGCATAGGTAAAATCCTAAGAAGTTAACCAGCTGATGACCAAGTACTTGGATGTTGAGAAATTGACTATTGATTGACCCTTGACTATGTTGACCTAGAAGGGGGTGCGATCATCTTAATTTCGAGGACGAAATTTTTTTAAGGTGGGTAGCATGTAACACCCAGTTTTCTAGATGAGGGTAATTTTGAAATTTTGTAATTATAATTATTATTTATTGATATTTATTTCATATTATGATTTTTGGTGATTTTTAATCATTTTTAAACTATTTAACCCATGACTTGTAATTTTGGTATTTTGCTAGTGTAACACTAGAGACAGCTTGACCTAGAGCTTAGCCATGTGATTAGGGTATTTCATTTATCATTTCCAGTATAAGGATATTTTTGTCATTTTGAATTTAATTGAATTTAATATATATTATTTGGAATTTAATATATTATTAAGAATGGTGTGATTTTAATGTTATTTAATTCATTGCCTTGTAGTGTGTTTAGCCCTAGACTAGATTTGACCTAACCTAGATCAGTCATAGCTAATCTTAGCTAACCATGGTTAGTGTTAGTTAGAATTTATTAGCCTAGGTTAAGTCATGACTAGATGGAATAACTAGGTCACAACTTGACTAGTGTGAAACCTAGGCTTGTGAACCATTGAATTAGTTAGATTGATTTATAGCCATTGATCACTCCAAAACCCTAACCCTAGCATTTATGGCCAGCCACCTTGGGTTCCACACCTTATTTAATGCCTCTTCCATCTAGGGCTAGCCTCCTTTAGGAAATTAGCAAGTTTGAAAAAGAGGTAAATCCCAATCTTCTCCAATCCATATCTTTTCTATTTCAACTCCTTTTTCCTTCAAATTTCTTGCAATGGGATCTAATTCCTATGTATTTTCGGTCCATGGTGAGAAATTTCAGTGGAGGAACAATTTGGAGGAGTTTGGGTAGGAAGAGGAACACCCCTCTTTGGACCTTTTTGAGCTATTTCACACACCTAGGTAATTCCTATTCTCTCCATCAAATGGTGATTTCTAAGCATGAATAGGAAGCCCTAGGAGTACCATAACTATTGGTATAGGTATTGCTAGGTTTCGTATCTAATACGTGTCCGTATCGGACACGTATCAGAGGGCATGTCTAGGTGTTCGACGAAATACCACAATGGGCATTTCGTTCTTATTTTCTATTTTTGTTTGAATAAGAAATTAGGGTTTGGCTTCGCTTGTTGATTTCTGTTGGACTGAGGTATTGTTTGTGTTGTGTCGTGTCGGAATGGACACGTGAACATGCTGTCTCCACACGCATAGCACACGCGTAGCGGTCCCCTGCTACTCGGGGGCCATAACTCACTGGACACGCCACGTGGACACGAGAAATTTGACACACAGGTCGGGGCCGACACTAACATGAGGCTCCCCAAGTTTCATGAGTCCTTATGTCGTGTCGGACACGCAGTTGCGAGTGCACTGTGTTGGTTCAGCCGACTTTTGGTCGCTGATACGTGTGTCGTGTCACTGACACACGTGTCGTGGACCCAAATCAGGGTGTCCACATCCTAGACCTAGACACACTCGACACTGGGACACAAGCTCAGGGTTTGTGTCGTGTCGTGTCACGTGCACGAGGCCAATGAACACGTGTACGAGACTGTTTTTACACTGTTAGTTCCAGTTCTTAGTCACTGTGTTAATTTCCAATTTTAATGGTTTAATTTATGATTAAATTGCTATTTTAAATTCCTGGACATGTTTAATAGTTCATGTTAGTTCGAAATTACTTATTAGAATAGGTTTTATGTTATGGAATGAGATTTTGGCATTGAGGATGGACTGTTATTGACTGATACCGCATTGATATTCAAATTCCCAAACTTTAATTCCTATATTAAATCTGATTTTAAATTGATGTTAAGTATCATGATTAATTTCTTGGACATGTGTATTAATCTCTGTTAGTTGATTTTATAAGTTGGATTGGGTTTTTATTGAGAGAATGGAATATTAGATATGTGGTTTGGACTTGACTGAGACATTAGCTTTGAATGATTCATTTTCCTTAAACTGTCGAATTGATTCATTCCTTTTTAAACTGATTTTGAAGTTAGATTCAATGTTTATCCAAATTACATGTTCTAATTCATTGTTAGTTCAAATTAGTGAATGGTTCGAATTGGGTGAAGGATATTTAAACTGTCAATTTATTCACTGTTGTATATTAGTCTTCCAGGAATTCCAATACCTGAATTGGTTTCCTTTCCTTAACTGAACTTGAATGATCAATTTAATGTTAATTCTTATACATTGTTAGTCCACTGTTTTGTTAGAATTCATGGGTGGCTGAACTCAAATTGGTGTTGGGGTTGATTGATATGTTTACTGTCAGCCAACCTGAGATTTTAAGTTCCATTTTCCTGCTTGCATATTACCATTTCCTGATACATATCATCAACCTATTGCTACCCTTTAATATACCACATTATACACACAGGAACACCATGCCACTGTTTCCATATTTCAATGCACTGTTAATTCCTATATCCATGTTCACCTCATTGATTTCCCAGGTTTACACACACATGCTCTCATGTTATATCCCTCCCTGTTTTCAGGATTATACACATAATTCCTATATCTATACACTCTCATGTCACAGGAACATACATGCTTACATGAACACTCATCCTCACTCACACACACACATGTACACAAATCCTATTCCCATGTGACACTACACCATGTACTCTCAACACACGCACACACACATGAACACAAATGCACATGTGCCCATTTCCTATCCTTCTATGTGTATGCATATATATATATATATATATATATATATTTTTATATATATATATATATATATATATATATATATATATATATATATATATAATATATATATATATATATATATATATATATATATATATATATATATATATTATTTTATATATTATTTTATATAAAAAAAAGATATATATATATATATTATTTTATATATATATATATATCTGTGTGTGTGTGTGTGCGTGTGTGATGCACATACTCTTGTATCCTATATATTATAATGTGTGTACTATTTTATATTAGATACATATATTGATATGTGTATATGTGATATGAGGTTTGGTATATAGGCATGATATAGCCTATAGCCTAGGACTCATTGCCTATGGGTGTGACTAGATGCATAGTGAGTGTCTAGTTAGACTTGTATAGCCTAGATGTGGTGTAGGCTTACTAGAATAGACTAGTTAGACTACTATAGACTTGTTTGACTTAGGTTTGACCTAGTTGACCTTGTTTGACTTCTAGGGTTGACCAGAGTTGACCAAGAGTTGATTTTGGTTTAGATTGACCTAGATTCATATAGAATGCATTGTAATGCATCTTATTATCATTTTAGACTTATAGTAACTTGTACTATTCTATAGGAGACAAACACCACTCTTTGGACAGTAGATACTCTACAGATACTCAGGATACAGGCGAGTATATTATCTGATCATTTCATATCCTGCTTAGGAGTATATTTCCTGCTTTAGGTTACTTTACATGATGCTGACACGTTGGAAACACGGATTAGTACTATATGGATCTTGTCGTGCGATGTTATCCCCTTAGCGGATATATCAGGAATTTCGTGTTCGTGTACTTTATCATGAGCGTCGTGTACTCCTTGTGTTCGTGCTTTTCGTGTGCAAATCGTGTGAAATCGTGTATACTCATGTGCTCACATAATCTTCGTGTACAACTATACTTCGTGTACGATAACGTAACTTGGCTAGATCCTTGTGTATTGATTAGGGCGGGGGAGTAGAAGTGGTTATGTAATCAATCCAGTAGATTACTCGTGTGCAACCTCTTTAGATTACTCGTGTACAATATCGTGCCATTTATATAACCATCTTGTGCTCTGAATCACTAGTCACTGATAGTTCTCTATATATTGTAGCTATTTACTTACAGTCTCTCTTTTTACATCATGTAGTTCTTCAGTTCCCTGTATCTTACTCTCTAGCATGTTTATATTTTCTAACCTGTTATGGTTTTGTTGAGATATACTGTGCTCGCTCCTGTCCTGACTGGACCTGTTGAAAATATTACAGAGGACGAGGCTGAGGTGTTCTGCCCTACTTATTATGTACGACCCTAGAGGATTGCTATGACCTGGAGCAGCAGCAGGACCCACTAGCAGTGGATGACACTCCCCTAGATTAGGATGTCTTTCATTATCTTTTCTGGATTACTGTATTGAGATTCTGAGTTGTATTTTGGGATATGTATTTATTTAGACACTTAGACTTATCTGAATTGTATTCTCTATGGATTTCATTTTGTTCTATCTATCTATCTATCTTTTATTATGCTCTACCTTAGATTTGATTGAGACTATATTGCTATGTCACCTCCATTCGGAGTGTATATGTTGTACATATACCTTTATATTGTTAGATGTTGACCTAGGACAGCGTTCTACCGCCGACACTGCGGCGTAAGCTGGACGTACCCACGTCTCGTGCCCTTACTCTAGGGTGCGGGTCGTGACACTATCTGAGATACATGGAGAAATAAGTGAGAACCTAAGTACATGTACTAAAGCATGAAAGTAGCTAACTGTGCACTCATGAAAATGCTTGCATGTCCGTGTATACATCTATACTCTAGATGATAGCATACAAGGACTCTTGGGAATGAAGCAAAGATCACCAAAAATAATAATAAAGATGAAAGAACTACTTTAGTAGAGAAACAATATAGCATAAATAATCAACCAAGGGAGAGTCATATGTCATTTGATGAGTTCTTCCTACTTCTATATGGAGAATGAGAAATTCACTAAATCAAAGTTATTCAGCTCTTACAATATCTGCTACAACTTCAAAACACATGCAAATACAAGAAAGAACAAAAAAAGAACGCAAGAAAGACGAAAGTGCAACGAATAAGCATAAGTAACTGATTATTTGCAGTGAGGATACTCCACTATTACATATATTCTTCCACAAATTCACATGTATCAATAAGACGGTTTATATATGAAGGCTAAGCCATTAAGTGGTATCTCGATAACTATTTGCTAACTCAATCTGCTATTCAACCTAAAAATCAAATTTCTGTATAAAAACACGTGGTTAGGAATAATAGAAACATGGTAAACAATTAGAATGTATCGTTGTGAAGCTATATATATAAAAGTGGAGTATCCTCACTGCAGTTTGAATGTTAATGTGGTAGTAGCAAGATCAATTTCTGCATTCACAATTACAGCAGTCAAGTATTACATATATACTGTAGTCAAGAAGGATGAAACATAAGCACGATGAAATATACTTGTAGCAGATAATGTATGTAGGTGATTTTGTAGAGGTATAAGGAAGATGACATATATTCCAAAGGTTTTGTATGAAGTAGATATGTCATGGTTGATATTTGTAAAGGTTGAAAGGCAGAGAATGAAGGATGTGAAGTAAAATATTTATAGTAGATGTCATATGTACTGACTGATTGTAATGGCAAGAGGAAAATGAAGATTTCACAAATTGATTATCTGACGGTAGACAGAACAAAGTTTAGAGTAAAGAGAAGTAGCTACCTCTACAAAGATAGATCAGTTATTTGATTGTAATGAAAGGAGGAAAATGAAGATTTCAATGAAACTTGGCTATTAATTTCAAGTTAAATTATGGATTGTTTGGTATTATGAATTGGAATCCCAGACCTGATAGTATCAATCATGAAGCAGAGAAACATGAACTAGCATTACCAATTAATAAATGTATTTGGGGAAATTGAAATCAAACAAACAAAAAAAACTTCATGTGAGACAAAAATAATGGGCAGCAAGTAATCAAATTCAGTAAAATATTATTAATACTTACATATGAAGGGAAAATTCGTAGGTGATGCCTTTATTCACTTCAAATTCTGCAACAGATGCTTTGAGGCCGCCGATTACGGTTTTGGACTGCAATTTAGGGTTTGGGGTCTCCGGATAAGGTGGTCACCGGCTAGGGTTCAGGGCCGCCTGCTAGGACTCATGGTCGCCGGCTAGGGTGGTCGTCGCTAGGATGCGGGGCTATTGGCTATGTTTCGACACCGCTGGCTAGGGTTCATGACCATGAAAATAAGAACAAAGAGATGGGAGCATTCTTTTGGTCTGTGGGAGCTTATGGGGGGTTTAGGGGGAAAATAAATAAGGGAAAATATTGGAGGGGAAAATTAGAAAACCAAATAGTAATTAGAGCTGGTTTCCTTTTCTTTGCCATGTATCAAAAACCGACATTTTTTTTATTCGTTGCTTTTCTTTTTTAAGCCAACATAAACCAACTTTTATACAAATAACTCACGAATTTGCACATTTAACAGAAATGTCGACTATTTTGCGTCGGTTATTGCAAAAAGTTGACATATCATGTCTACGCCGACGACAAAATAAATGTTGTGATACAAACGTAAGTAATTTACAACATTTACCAAAAAAGTCATTTTTTATCAACGTTCACTATAGAACGTTGGTATATCATACCAAAGCCGACGTTAACATAAATGTCGGGTAAATAAACGTCAGAAAGCCATATTTTTTTTGTAGTAAGGGAACAGAGTTGATGTCAGCTATGCTGATTGAGTTGCAAAAAATGGTGATCGATATTGGCGAAGAAGAAAAAATGGTAGCTGACGCAGTTCGTAGAGTGCATGAAGCTTTTAAAGAGCCAAACCTGGTAGCAAAAAAATGAAGGCCTTCTCAAGGGAAATCAAGCTAGAATAAAGAAAGTCATACTAATATCCCCAAGCCTAGAATTTGTAGAATTTGTAGATTTTGTAGAAAATTGGGTCATGATTTTCGTAATTGTAAAGTACGGAAGCAAGCTACCGAGAAAGAGCCAATGGAATCAAATGAACTAAGCGATACGTAGTTGATTTAATTATCATTATGACTATTTTTTTCTTTTTTCATTTACCCAACTTTTATTATTGGTTTTCCATAAAATTGTTCCAAATGCAGCAGAAAACTTCTTCATGACAAAAAAGATATATTATATGGCAGCAAGATTCTGAAACAATCTTGGAGAACAACTTCCATATTATGATTCAATTTAATATCAAAAATCCTATAGGAACTCACCAGATCTTAATTTATTCAACTGCCAAGATAAAGAGTTATATGGTTGTGGAAATTACGAGGCAAGGGTTCATTTTGATATAATTTTCGTCGCACATCTTAAGAACATTATAACTCCACAAAACTTTATTCCTAACCATTTATTACAAAACAAATGAACATATTTCATTTGATAGAAGAAATAAAATTTTCATCATCTTCCATCTTCACCCATCAGAGTGGACTCCTTTCGACCTTTGCTACTTAATTATATTGTTGCGCAATTTGTATTCTTCTGTATTGTGCTTTGAAGATGCAATCCATACAGCAACTTTGCGTCTTTCAAATTCTGAATCAAACTGCATATAACAAACATAACATCAAAATATTGCTCTAAAAAGTGTAAGTATTTGACGACATATTTTCAGACTTACATCGAAAGAATGAGAGTCCAACCTACAACATAGTTTCATGAATAAAATTACAAAAATACCACAATCAAATGAATTGTCTTGGCGGAGAACATAAGGACGACGGATTATAGAGAAAGTAGAAAAGTTGAACCTAGCATCTCTCAACTTCCAAATCTCTTCCTCGAGAAAGAGATCCAAACTTGAAAGCTATAATTATCAGAATACAATATGTATTAGTATACCGCAAATCTAGTACACAATTCATAAAAATTTATGAATATGAGCTTACTATTTGTTTTATGACTACTTTGTTATAAATCGTCTTATCTGTAGATGCAAGGGAGTCCAAAACTTCAACAGTCTTTGTTTTAATTATAACTCTTGCAAGAGTATAGTAGTCATACATAAGGATGGGTATGTATATCTGAATCAGGATTAATTAGGTAAAACAAATTAATCAATTTTCAGTAAATTGGAATTAAAATTTAAATAGAAATAAATTAATACCTCATTACAAATGCTTAAAGATCCCATATAATCCTCGAAATATTTGAACTTCTTCCATATTTCATGAAGAGCTTTGTTAGATGGATGTAATGTTGCTCTCTACATACACATCAAATAATACATTACGAACGACAAACAAAGGAAAAAAAAATTGTTAATGCATAATCATTAAAGAATAAAATGCTCACTCACCGTTAACTTCACTGGTAAATACCATACATTAGCTTTATTGTCAATTCTTCTCCGTTCCTCCGTGGTGAGAAGAGCAGAGACCAAGCTGACAATCTGAGTATTTCTCATTAAAAAAATAATGATTGCATCGTAGTAAACATTGATGGCATCAATACCGTGCTAACAATCTGTGTATCTCATTGAAAAAGGAGCGATGGTATCGAAGTAAACATAGATGGCATCTAAGAAAAAATATACTATCTATATTCCCCCATCTTTAATTCTCTTTCCTAGAGAAATGGACTTCATCTCAGCCCGAGTCACATAAATCTTGTTGCAAGATGATATTATTTCGCTAAAAAAATTAACGGATAGATTATGAAAAACAAAATAAATAAACTATTGAAATGAAATGAAAACTCATATTACTTACTCGTTAGATTTATCATCTGAGAAAATATAACTGTAAAAACTCGAACAACTACTAGTCCACTGGATAGGCTTTGAGGTTGAATTTTTTTGTTAGACTTTTCAAAGGTGTGACCGGTACTAAATTCTCTTCCATACTTTTCGTAGAACTGCTAAGGTCAGGTTCTTCTAGAGGGATCGAATTCAAAATTTGCTGGATTGTCTCTCCAACTTCCTTCACTTTCTCATCCTAATCAGAAGATTCATTGTCAACCTCTTCCTCAATATTAATTCCTCCAGCTGAAGATGCCTTCTTGAAAGCGGAAGATACTTCTATTTTTTCCAGACGCTGTGATATATTGATTTGTTCAAGTTTGATTGAACAAAGCTTAGAATCGATCGAAAAAAGTTGAGCGAAAATCTTCGACAGATGTTCTTCAAATCTGCGCATCATACACGGAATAAAGGTTTCATTTGAAGCTGACATCCAATCTTCTACCTCTTCTACATCTTCCATATGAGTAAATGTCTTTCTCCAGTACTACAAAATGAAATAAGAAAACTATTCTATGTATTTCAAAACAATAGTTGAAATAGGAAAACTATTGTATATATAACAAGAGAAAAATACAAAAAGTGAGGAAGATGGAAAGACGAATAAATTTTGGGACTAACAATGAAATGATTACAAATAGTAGGTGGTAATAATTTCTTAATATTACAAATTTTGGGACTAACAAAGAATCAACTAGCCGTTTGAAAGTTTATCGTGATTAGCAATGTTAAGGAGGAACAGTCCGTGAAGATGTTGTTGAAGAAGGAACTCTTGAGGAACATTGTATTATTTAGAAAATATTCCTTAACACAGAAGATGGTGGAGGAGGAGGAGGAGGAGAGGAGGGGACAGGTTATGGCAACGGCGACGATGGAGTTGCAGTCCACTACCGGCCACGTGACAGCAAGGACAACGATGGATTGTTGTTCTTCAAAATAATGAATGTAGCAAGGCTACAAATTAAATCAATCCAATATGAGTTAATTTATGGTATTTTATGAATTTTTATCAACTTAAAGATAAAGTAAATATGAGTTAATTTAGGTTGTTCATTGAAAAAATTATACAATAGTAAGTTACCAAGAGGTTAAAAGTCAAAAACTGCATTAAATGATGTTCCCTGCTATATTAATAGTCCAAGAAAACTCATTTAATAAGAACCATTGGATCAACAACCAACGATTCAGATTTGGGATGTATCGATACAATTTTTTTGGTTGTATTGAAGAATTTTCCTATATATTTTATATATATATATATATATATATATATATATATATATATATATATATATATATATATATATATATATGGGTATTACATTCTACCCAACTTACAAGAATTTCTTCCTCAAAATTAAAATAAGCATGGTAGAGAAGAATAAGAGAAATCATTGCGGAATAATGTTAAATATGACTAGTCGTATCGAGTTTGCCGAAAAGATAGGAGATACGGTTACGAATGGGATCCTAGTAGATGTCACAATCTAAGAACTAGGATACACTTTGTTCGAGACAATACCCAACTTATAGTAATTTAGTTAGTCGTAAAAACTGTGGTTGTGATCCTACTTACAAAACTTATAGAGGGGTCAATTTCCAAAGAAGAATACAAGAATTTTAGGCATTACTAACCATAATCAAGGAAAGGAATGACTTGATCAAATATAACTAGGCGAGGCGGTACAGAGGGATACTATCATCACACAACAGGGTAACCAAAGACAAAATCGAAGAAATCACGAAAAAAATACAGAACAATATATGAGAAAATTATGGTAAGTTGAAGGAGTATGTTCATAGGATTGGAATTTGAAGATAATGCATGCTTAGGTAGTGTCATGATGGTTCCAAAATACGTAGGAACTAGGACAAGAACATGCTAGCTAATATGCTCTGGAATAAGTTTATAATTTAATGGGCTTACCCCAAATATAATGCACTATAAAAGTATACTAAACATATGCTAACTAAACTATATCTCAATCCATAGTAATGATTAAAAATCAAGAATGAACAAGTGCAATAGAGTCGGCTGCCAGTAATACACTGGTTCGATCTAGCTCGAGAAAAGAGTCAGCTCGCAAAACTAGCTTATAACAACAGAAAAATCTTACAGAAATATAAGTACAAAAGGAAGGAAAAAACACCACTAGTGATACCTGAATCCTGTGGAAACAAATAAACAAAAACTTTGTGCATGATGTCCAACAGACTCCTGGAGAGATCACCAGGTCCTCAAACGGACATAACAAGATATAGAATGACATGCCATAAATGTAAATACTGAATAAATGTAAAAGGTAAGCTAACCATCTAAGTGAATGCATATGAAGACGACTTTGGACGTATAGATAGCTAAATAGGAATAAGGCGTGTAGCGTTGTGCTAGAGGCTTATGTATATACTGGCATGTCTCTCGATCGTACCTCACGCACTGTAAGTGGTCACTGTTGGATATATCCTCTAGCATTACACCCATAACCGAGAAACAATAGCCCATAACTAGGTAACACTGAGGCTCATGAATCCACAATCTTCTCTGAAGACTAAGAAGTCTAAAGGGTTGTCCTTTATGCCTACTAATAGTCTTCCACGCCAATATAATGCACAAGTTGTGTCCACAACTCGGACGAATCATATGTCAATATAAATTCACTAAACTAGACACAATCTAACTCTATAATGTACCAACAGAAGAAATGCTCTCATCGGTAGCTAGCCGAGTGCGTAGACTCGTGCCAAGATATAACCTCACTCACTATGTCGTGTAATGATACGTGTCAAGGGTTTGAGAGTTATAGAGATAACTCCTGATAAAATGTATGTCCACTAACTCTCGGTCAACACAACAACACACCTATCGATGCCATCATTGTTAGCATACAAGTCTTACTTGGACGCACATCACTACAACTACTCCCAATAAGCACACAAAACAACAATATTATCAACCCTAATCCCTTCTAGTACACCAAATGTCATAACCCGCTCCCGTTTTACAGAATACGAGTTCGTGGGCAAGTCCAGCCTACGCCACAGCATCGACGCTAGTACACTGTATGTACTTCAATATAAGTCTCAGATACAACAACATCATAACTCTTTTGCTCATTCACAATAAATATTACAAATCCATTAATACATCGAAATAATATTTGGGAACAACCCGCTAAACATTAAATTCAAAACTATCTACTCTAACTAGAATCTATGGTTGGCCTCCAAGATACCTCTAACTCCATCCGAAGGAACCCAAAGCAAGAGAGCAAGTCATCAAGAATAGTCATCAAGAATCTGTCAACTGAAAAAAAATATCTAGTCAGGAGTGGAACAAGTAAAAGTTTGGCCAACACAATACAAGTACAATATAAAGCAATATAACATTAAACATGTGAAATAATAATCAATGGAAACATGAACAATATGAACAAGAAATCATGCAATAGAAGAACTAATAAAGGAAGTAGCAAGCATGAAAAGATAATGTAACTCATATAAACCATAATAGTGCTCGTGTCATGAGAAGTACAACGTTTCTACACATAGACGGCTTGGGCGAATGATGAGATTATAAATGGCCCTCCCCCGTAAACGGGAGAGTTGCCAACAATATGATCGAACTTTGTCCACGTGCCTAGTAATTGTACCCCTCTAATATACATATCTCACAATCATGTAGACACGGTCATGATAACAATCACAATAACGATCATGATAACAATAAGAAAACATGAGCAATAGTCAATCACTCAACTCTTGTGTGTGTAAACAGTCAAGACACAGAAAAGGTCATGTATAAGTGAAATATAATAATATAAATGTATATGAAAGAGTCAACAAGTACTTGCCTCGGTTTGATTGGAGTTGACTGGCGCTATATGATCATGTCGGCACAAAAATAGTCTCAGATATTAAAACTACGTAAGATGATCTCAGTTGATGGATAAACCATTCCATTGAGTCCGTATTAGCCAAATTGGCTAGGGACGATATAAGAAAGTTCCGATATGGAAAAGGAAGTAGGAATACGATTAGTTGCGATCGGAATGGCTTAAGCGAATAGGAAGTTTGATTTAGGAAAAGTCCTACTTTTAATTCCAATATATAAATCATAGAAAAATGATAACTTATTTAGAAAAATAATAAATATTTTAAACTCATTTAAGAAAATGTTTATTTACTTCATCCCAAAACCAAAAATGTCCAAAATAATACTTTTATTAAAAGCCCCATATTTATATTTGAAAACCATAATCTATTGTGGGCTTTGGCCCAAATATTTATAAAAACTCATTTTAGAATCTAAAATATATGAAAAGGCCCAAATAATATATAGGTCCCAAAAGTATATAACCCTTTTATGTATATTAATAAAACTCAGTCCATACTAAATACAAGGTATTTTTAATACCAAGCCCAAAACTTTTTTACAATATAATTCTATGAAATATTTTATTTTGTCAAAATAACTATTAACAACTAGGGATACTAGTAATAATAATAATATCTAATAGTATAATAATAAATAATTTCAAGGATATATATATATTTTCTAACCCTAAACCTAACCTCCTGATGTGCTAGACTGCCGGCAAATCGCTGTGCCGAGCGACCCCGCGTCCGGCCATCCCCAACTCACCTGCACTATCACGCCAGTATCAACCATCGCCTTCTCGACCAGCGCCCAGTCGGCCGAGCCTCCACTTCCAACAACGAAGCCGCCTAGCTCCTCGCCGCAGCCACCCGTTTCCTTTTTCCCTAACCGAGTGCCGCCACAGTAGTTGCGCCTGGTCGCTAGCGCCGACGATTCCTCCTCGGTGCCTCACAGTCGGATCTGTAACTGGCCGATCCCCGCACGTCGCCATGCCGGGCGACCTCAGCTGAACGATGAGCTTCGCTCCCATCTCCCTCCCTCGATCCCTTGCCGGAACTCTTCTGCGGCTCCCCTCTCTCGTGCTCTCCATCGTCTCTCCCTCTCTGTCTCTCTTAAGGATTTCCTTCTGACCTCTCTCTATCGCTTTCTTCCTCTCTCACTAATTTTTATCCTGTTTCTTCCTTTCGTTTTCTCAGCTCCCCTCTCCCTATGCTTCTCTGTCATATTATCTCTCTCTCTATGACTTTATTCTTCTTTATGCTTACTTTATTTTCTTTTATTTGTCTTTTTATGTGATGTATACTATGAGTTATCTGGAAACGAGGGGACAAGAGAATAAGTAAGAATATATTTTATCATTTATATTCTTATTTTGTATTACTAATACTATGTAATATGTGATGTTTACTGTTAGGAAATATAAATGATAAAATATTTTATCGTGCCACCGGGACTTGGCGGCCGTACCAATATGGGGTCATGGGATCCCTTTAATTGGTCTATGTTGCTGTAGTGTGTGACTAAAGACAAACTGCCTACAGATGAGGTACTTAAACGAATTGGGTTCAGTCCTGCTTCAAGTGCAACTGTTGTGTCATAAGCGATGAGGAATCGGTTGGTCACATTATTTCCCAAGGCGAGATAGCTCACAAATTTTGGGACGTCTTTGAAAAATCAATAAAGATTAGGAACAGAGAGGTTTCTTTGATGGGCCGATTATGCAATTGGTGTAATGGTGCTAATATCCAGACGAGACAGGTGAAGGTGGCAGCTATTGTTTGGGTCCTATGGAAAAATAGGAACAAGGAAAGATATGAAAGGAAGGGTTGGCAAGTGAATAAGCTAACGGGGGAGATCAAGAGGTTGTTGAGCATCATGTTGGGTAAATGCAGGCATCTGGTTGGTGATGTTCCAGATTTCCTGAGGCAACCGCCGTAGTGGGGTTAGGAGTAGAGTTTTTTGTAAGCATTTTGGGTATGTACTTTTTGGCTGGGTCTTCTGTAGCTCCCTAGATTTCCTGGGCGACTGTTACTTTCCTTTGGGTTGGAGGGTTTTCACCCAGTTTTGTAACCTACGGGTGGTATAGTTTTATGGTATAGAAGGAGCTATTTTTGTTTATATATATATATATATATATATATATATATATATATATATATATATATTTTTTTATATATATATATATATATATATATATATATATATAATATATATATATTATATATATACATATATTACTGGTCTATAAATATGGTTAAGTACTAGTTTAGTTAGAATATATTGAGTTAAGGCTATATAGGGTTTAGTTATATAAATATTGTGAGTATGACATCGACGTGTCATTTATTTGGTAGATTGATTTATTATAGGAGTTCGTAATGGTGTGACCGAGGGTAACGGAGTCGGACTGTTGTACGCATCTTTGGAGACTACAGTGAAGTATACATTGCCAACTCGTACATTATATTTTATATGCATGTGCTTTACTTTTTGATGGTTCCTTTTCCTTGTACATTTATATTTATGTTGCTTATCTTGCCTCTAGTTCGTTACATCTTGTTTCTAGCTTACATGCTCGTTCTTGATTTTTGTTTTATTTTTATTATCTTTTATACTACTTTCATGTTTACATGTATCTCATGATAGAGTTGTCTAGTCCTACACCATTGTTCACTTGACTTAACATGACTTGACTTAAGTATGACTTGACTTGTGATGTCCTATAGATTGTGAGTGCTTACCTTGACTATGGTTTATAGGATTACTAACCTTGATACTAGGAATGGCTATCATCTCGATTGGGAGTGCTTGCCGTAACTACAATTGAGATACTATAGATTAGGAGTGCTTCCCTTGACTACAGTCTATAGGATTGACCTGTTAGCCATGACTAGTATTGCATGCCAGTGTCTTAGTTTCATTGTGTCTTGGCTTCTTAGTGTCTTAGTTCCTTGTGCCTTAGTTGATTCTTCTGGATTATTTTCTTATTTTCTCTGCATATTTTATACTATTACATTTGGCATGTTTATATGTATCTTGCTAGTCCCCTAAGGACCTGGTGATCTCTCCAGGTATTCGATGAGACTGCTAGAATAGAAGGGTAGATTGATGGATGATTGCATTTTCAGGATTTCACGTATATATATTAGTTGATATATCTATTATGATCCTCCGGCACTATTTTTATTTTTTTGTTACTTTATTTTGCTGATATGGCCTAGTTTTGCAAGCTTTATTATTCTCTATGAGCTTGTTCAGACGATTGTAATCGAGTCTAATCAACTTTATTATACATTGTCTATTATTAGTTGTTTGTAGGATCCGATGTGTTAATGCCTGATCAACATTAGTGCACTTGGTCTTACTATGGATTTATCTTCAGTGGATTGAGATATAGAATTATCATAATGATATATAGATATTAAAAAACTACCCAACGTACACAGCTTATACGTATTCGAGCTGGACTAGAGTCCACTTGATACGTAGCTGACATGTTTATGTATTCTAGTCCTACATATTTTGGGACTGGGGCGTTACAGTTCCCCTATATTATATGTGTTCATGCTTTAGTTTTGCATACAACCCACCGGTGGGTATTGCATCATCTACTAGGATAACTCATATAGTATACTTGAACCGTTTGACTAGCTAACACAAATGGTCTGAAATCACCATATTTTTTTCCATGTTTTATATTTCCATCCTTGCTTGGGTGTTGTGTCGAACCAATCATATTTAGACAACACAATTTTCATTTTAAAAGAGTAATCTGGCTCTACGATCTCTCTTATAACACTGTAGTAGTCAAATTCTGGATCGGCATATAGACTGACCCCTCACACAAACTCCAACATTCTTTGTATAATTAGCCTTCTCATCGACAAATGAAAGATTAATAGGATTATCATTGGTTCTAAATTGAAGCAATTGATGGTATATCCATCCCAATACTTTGTTCTCTTGCTTGTCCGATACCTAGTGCTCGAAGTCTTTTATTCTACAACTGTGTAACAGGATGAAAAACCTAAAACATCACATATCATAAATTCATTAGACAAAGCTTAGATAAATTATTGAATTTAGAATGGATAATGATTATAATCCTTATATAATTATGGAACCACGACGAAAATTATCTATCAACCTCTCTAACAAGATCATCATTATCATCAAAATTAGGTCTCTCCATTTTTATCTCAGCTCTAAATGTACTTTGATAATATATAACGAGAAAAGTTAGAGCACTTCTTTACAAGTATAAACAACATTGAATTATATAGCAAAATTGTGTCGCTTACTTCTCAATATCTTCCCTCTCCTTTATACCACTATTTAGGCATATATACCAATGAGCAGCTTCAAACTCATCATCCTCCAACCACTGTAATTTAGAAGCAGTTGTAGGCTTGCCTCTCACATTGAACATTTTGTGGATTTCACTATTCGGTGCATCAACCTCACCTTCTTCATTTCTTGGTGGTCTATTCTGATTTGTTCTGACATGAGTATCAAAGTAGATTAAGCAGAAGTTTGAAACCTCCTTAACGATATATACTTCACATATAGAAGCTTCTACATATGCCTTATTGCCCACCTTCTTCTTCAAGTGATATCGATATCTATAAATAATATATTAAATATTAGAATTATTTAAATAAAGAAATTACTAGTACTAGATATTTATACCTCTCAAATAGATACATCCATCGATAATAGACGGGAGCATCGATACGTGCTTCGTATGCAAGACGAATTGGCAAATGTTCCATACTATCAAACAAGCCAGGGGAACACCCTTTCTAACTTGTACAATATCAATATAATCTTCTCCTCAAGTTCCAATATATGTTACACCGTCAACTTGCTTGAACACAAATCTCTAAAGAATATAGATAACTCGAGCAACCGAGTCCATACTTGAGAAGACAGCATCTCTCTCAGAGTGATGGATGTAACAATTATGACTCTTCATCCCTATCAGCTTGTGTTTGTTGATATTGACACATCTTGCCAGATTCGACATGAAACCGTCAGAAAATCTCAACTTTGAAATCCAATCGTATATTATCAATTTATCATCCCTACTCAATGTAAATTATGCTGAAGGCTTGACCCAATTACCATTTAAACCTTCATGTTATATGCAACTCTGGAGGCCAACAAATAATTTCTAAGTTCTTTCTTGCTTTGTGATTGTCGTTCGTTTTCCCCTTGATATCCATTCCCATATTGAAGATGTTGTCGAACATTTTTTTGTCAATATGCATGACATCAAGATTGTGTCTTATGAGATTGTCCTTCCAATAAGGTAAGTCCCAAAAGATACTCTGCCTCGTTCAATTATGGCATTGTCTGAATCCTTCAAAGTGATGGCTCGATCTCGGATCTTCCATTATAGTCGTCAAATCCTCTACCACTTCACAAACTACATCTGCAACTACCACTTTTCTAAAATTAGGATAATTTTAAACTTTTATAAAATTAATCATGTTATTTATTAAATAATCGATTTAATTCATGTTAGTGATAAATTGGTGAATTATTGATTATTTTTATATTATTTAATTTGATGTATTGAGATTTTGTCATTTGTTAGTGAAACCTTAGAACTACTTTGCCTAAAGACTAACCATGACCATGGAGATCAAGCTAATGGATTTAGATTAGTAATTGACTCTAATCTAGCTAGGAATCACTTCGAATCTAATTGAGGAATAAAATCAATGTGCTAGTTTGGGCCTTTAGCTAAAGGGCTTGATTTTACAACTTAGAAAGGCCTTTGGGCCATTGCAACTTGACCTAACCCTAATCCAAGACATCATGCTGGCCACATTAGTCTCTCCCCCTATATAGATCAACATTAGCCCCCTTTCTTCCCTCTTGAAAAGAAACCATAACCCTAATTTGTGTTCTCCCCTAAATTTGCCCCTTTCCTCAAATCAACTCCAAATTCAACCAAACCAATTGTAAATTCTTCCCATTGAAAAGAGGAGGCCTCTATTGGCTAGCAAGGAAGGATTTGGAGCAATTTGACTATTGGATTTGGTGGAAGATCTTTTCAAGAGGATTTTCATTGGGATTTCAACTCCTAATTGCTAAGAGCCTCTAAACCTATTAGATTTTAGTTTTCTTGTTGTAGATGCATCCATTTAGGGTCCCCTAGCCCTAGGAATGATTTGGGTCTAGTTTGTGTCCATTTGTGGTATGTATCTTGGGCGTATCATTCTGTATCGAATATGCATCTCAAGTCTTCGACGAAATAACCCATAGGATGTTTTGTTCTCTAATGTCTGATGTAATTACATTTTGGATAGCTAATAATCTGTGGATTGCAATGGTGTTTGACTGAGTTGATTTGTATGTGTTTTGATGTCTCAAAATGGACACGGGGATAGGTGACTAGGAATGCACTGGCTACAGTGCATCCCCTGCTACTGCAGGCCTCGTGCTCACTCGACACGCCAATTTTTCACTACTAGCCACTATTTTAGGTAGAGGCAGTGACTGACAGTGGGCCATGGTCGTGGGGCTTCGTATGAAGGTGATTTCGATCTGTGGTTCGACCCACTGATTCATTGCTATGCAGTCGAAATCCCCCTTTGTCTTAGTACTGCTCACTTGCATTGCTGCACTTCACATTGCCATGACACATGCTCTGTTGCTATGACACTCGTATACTCGAACATTTTCACTAGCTGAACACTGGCCAAACACCATTCACATCACTGCTTTCACTCATGACACACTGCTGCACATATTTATACACCCACTGCTTGCATCTGAACACATGCCCAGTTGTATTGACACTCTTCAATTGCCATTAGACACATGTTTGACACTTGATACATGATACACTAGTTTACATCA